>OX578148.1:119870648-120092881 GCA_951213105.1 Amaurobius ferox
TTAAAATTATAAAGTTTTGATGTAACAACATTGAAATCATAGAAAAATACGTAAAGCCGTAGAAAATTATATGCAGGAGATAGTTACGAAATGCAGCCACATTCGCTGCAGTGCAGACTGAATTAACACTATTCCTTCACGTGCATGGATATTTTAGTCTATGCTACATACTGCAGATTAATATATTTTGAAAACTGCTGCAAGTAGAGATAATTGTAGTATATAAGACTTCACTTTGAGTTTGAATCCATAATTGCATAAAACAGGAAATCGAACTCAGTCCTCTGAGATTGTTTCCAGACATGCTACTTGATACAATAATCCGAACATATAATAAATCTGATAAAATAGCTACCATTTTTAAGATCTTCTAATGAAATTGTGAATAGTAAGTAATATATATATATATATATATACTACATCTGCAATAGTATTATAAATCACTCTAAAACATGTAAACGCATATTTGCATAATGTAGTCTTTTGGATAATTCATTTTCGAATTCTCCTCATTTCCTACTACCTATACCCACGTAGAGTGTTCCGCGTAGTGCGTACCACGCAGTACGTATCATGTACAGTGTCGCTAGTTCCTTTCAATGTTTTGTATCTCCTGATAACTTACTACACAATCTATGGAGATATAGTCTCCAATCGACTTTTTAAAACATTAAGATTCTATAGTATTTAGTTCTGTTTATTTTTAAATCATTAACAAAAGGAAGGTATTACTCTTGCAGTTCAAATATCCCTAAACATATGTAGATTATATATTATACGACACTCTAATGAAACCAACTATGAAGGATGTCCAAAAAGATTGAAACGCGCCTTAATTCTTTACCTGTTGGAGATAAGTGGGAAATGTAAATAGCAAAAATGTTAAAAGTAAGATAGGAAATAAAACTACATTAATGAAATAGTCCTTCCATTAATTTAAAAAAAGTTACACGTTTAAAATTTTTATATGACACCCTGAGTCAAATTTGGTCAATCCGAAAATTTTTATTTTTAATGCACCAAGATCATTAAAAAAACCGCATATATGTATTTTAAAATTGACCGAGTTATATTTAATTGAAAATTGAACATTGTGAATGGGGACCATATATCAAATTAGAAATGAAAATTTGTAACATATCACGAAAAAGATAAAACTGGATGATAATACATAGAATACCCAACCGTGTAGTGAGTACCACTGCTTTATATGATCTCTGTCTGTGTAACGTTTTATTTAGATGAATTTGTGATAAAAAATGTTGACACATATTAACGCATTTTTGATCTAAAAAAATTCCATCGTCAATTTGCTTATAATCCCTATTTTCACTGACGAAACAACCTTTACATAGTACGGAAAAGTGGAATAAGTCAGATTTTTTCCTTTATCATAATTCAGTTGATTTTAAAGATAGAGATATGCGTTTCTTTTAATGATCTTGTTGCATTAAAAATAAAAAAAAATCTGATTTACCAAATTTGTCTAGGGGGGGGGGGGGTCATGTAAAAATTTTAAAAGTGACTTTTTGAAAATTAATGGGAGGACTATTTCTGTAACGTAGTCTTATTTCCTACCTTACTTTCAACATTTTTGCAATTTACATTGCTCACTGATCTCCAACAAGTAAATAATTAAAGTGCGTTTCTATCTTTTTGGGACACCCTGTATAGTTATTTAAATAAATTAACATCAGATTAAATACTATATAATTTGTAGTGAAAAAATCTTAGCAGTAATTATGACATATTCTTACAGATAAAATGTCCATAATTAAATATGTAACTAGTATTTTGAAGTCAATATATTTCTCATTGTTGGACAAAAGCATGAATATGTGTAATGTAATTAAGATTAAATTTATTGCCTTGCGGCAAATAACGTTCAGGTCCTTTTTTCGAATTTTCCAGAAATTTTCTCTATTGCTCCCAAGGATTATAATTATGAACGAACCAATAGTCATAATGGTTTGGAATTTTCGCAAGGTGATATAAAATATTTTATCTAGGAATGTTGAAAATTACCACCCTTAAAAGTTATAGGGATATGTTGCAATTTAATTATACATTTAATCCTGCAAAACTGGCATCTTGTATCTATATATGGGTAGTATTCACCCTGTATTGGGGAAGATGCAAGTACTATGAGGATCATTCAGCACACTATAGATGGGGTTCATTACAGAATCATTGATTTATTTTTCCTATTAACAATTGATAAACACAATTTCCTTAGACATTTTTCGGGATTGTGTGTAACTAAATTTTATTATTACCTTCAGTTCGTCACCATTCTTGTTGTAACAATTCTTAACTAGTTACTAGTACAAAATATTGTTATTCATGCACTTATTACAGTAATCTCTATCATTTACATAATATTTGTGAAACCATTTCTTGCAAATAAAATACTGTATCCAGTTACATTTAGGACTTGATTTATCAAAGAAGTTCTATTCTGTCAGAAATATTAGTAAATTTAATTTAGATACTTCTTTAATGAATACTATAGTGTTCGCAATATGTTGAAATCCAAAATCTAATATAATAATATAAAAATTGTACCTCAGAATTCGTGTAAATAAAATAGTCCGTCACACTAATGATGTATTATCTCAGGTGGCTATTTACACCAATGGCACAGAAAATATAGCCCTCAGATTTGATCTACACTAGTTTCATACAAGAAATTATGATTCAGGTCTTGAGACAACTATATCACATGTTTTCAAAATATGTTACACAAATTCACATTCAATAAAAATAAATTATAAAATATCTCAGCGAACAATATTACAATATTATGTAAGAAGCCTACTTACAACTTGATTTGAGCAGATCTTAACAAAGACTCTTATACGAATCTTTCGTTACATAAAATTTAACGTTAACAAATGGAAAGTTTCGCCATTTATCAGATAATGAACAAAATATTAACATGGTCGCATCTCCATCCTACTGGCATTTCACTCCGACTACATATTCCCCAATTTTGATTTCAACTAGTTGTATAGTGTTGCGAACATGTGTTTGTTTCACTGTGCTTTTACTCTATTCAAATAATGTACAGGACCCTTTGCTTCTATTCAAAGCATTTGTTCTATTCAAGGAGAAAACTCCTTTACAGACAAGGGCAACCATTCTTATTATATTAATATATGGTAGTCATACATTGAGCTTCGAGGTGGAGTTGCTAGATTTGGCAATTCATCGCCAATTTGACGAATTTAAGTGATTTTTCGAATGTAGTAGAACATTCTCGAAATAATTAATATTCTGGGAGATATGAGACCCTTTTGGAAGTATAAACGGAGAGTATGCAAAAGTAGTCATCGCTCAGTTTGAGATCAGTTGATGTCATACGAACTATATTGAAGTGTGAGAATTGTGAGATGTGTCAATCTTTTGAAAATACTTATATTCAACAACGTTATATTTAACATTATTTATATTTAACAACATTATACTTAATGATAGTTATATTTAACAACGTTATATTTAACAACGTTATATTTAGTAATAGTTATATTTAACAATATTTATATTTAATAATAGTTATATGTGGCAGCATTATATTTAATGACAGTATGACAGTTATATTTAGCACAGCTATATTTAACATCAAATAAAAAATACTCATAGAGGGTGCAAATTGCTCCAAAATGCTTTGTCTTGTGCAAAGCGTTTTTATGAATACACTCACAAAAATTCCCGTTAAAATAAAATAAAAAATATTCAAATTTTATTCTTACACATCAGGACAAATTCAATACTTGAGTTCGATATGCGAATACATGTCAGAATGAAAATTTCAATATCCGAAGAATTCCCTTTTGGACAAAAGATCGTTTCATTCTAATAAATACACGAGTATAAATTGAGACAGGCCTTAGAGCCATAAAAAACAAATAGCAAAGCGGAGGCATTGGATTTCTTGGATGCAAGCAATATTTTAATAACATTTTTAAAAGATACAATTTTGCAAAGTTCTATTCATTCGGTAATAAGTGCATAATTTTATATATTTATGGCAAAAAAAATAATTCTACATCTTACATAAAGAACACTTTAGTGTGTGTGATTATGTATGTGTGTGTGTGTATGCGTGCGTGTGTCGTTTGTAACAAAAATTCGAAGCATCGGAGAGAGACTAAATTTGCTTCATATGTACCTCAGCTTCTCTTTCTAAAATTAAGGTCGTCTGACCTACCCGAAAGTGTAAGGTATCTGTTTGGATGGACTACTGGGATAATGCCACTCTATTCAGACCTGAATCTAGTAGAGGTGACATCGTATGGGACGGTATCCTCCTTCCCTACTATCAAGATTTGTGCAGTCTATCGTCATCATTTACTGTATCTGGAATCTGTAACTATTAATGCGATGAATGAGTGAACATATGGTTGTAGAATTTAGTCTCTCTACTTTATACCAGTTACTTATCTGCTTAAATTCACACGACACATAATGTGGTCGTTCATTGATTTACCTGATTATGTTAGAAAACTGAGTCGTCTATAACAATGTCCTTCCAGTTACTCGTCGCATGGTGTCGGATCACCAAACACAGGTCTCCAGATACTAGTCTTCCTGTGAAAGTAGATAGGTCTGTATTCAACTGTTGCGCTGTTAGTGGACATATGACACCTTGACACTTCGATACAAAAATAGTTGTCTACCTCTGATTATCAATCTTTGGACGGGCGGTACCAGGCCTGTTGAAGACCTGTTGCATTCTTATAGTTATTTTATTTATGATCATGCGGTATAAAGTTTATCTTGCGTATGCTTTAGTATTTAATACATTCTTTCATGTAATAATAATCTATTATTTAATTTAATTGAATCTGTCTCTCATATATTTTTAATCTGATATTTCCCATAATAATCATCAGGTGCTCCATTAAACGAAGTTGTTATACTCAGAAGCTTACATATTGTTCCATTAAAAAGCCATTTTATTTCTCATAAAGTAATTAGTCATCAAATTCATATCATTTCTAAAACGGTTTATGTTGCTCAGAAATACTAATAAACTATATATACTATTTAACAATTTACAGTAATTAACATACTTCTCTTCTGAAGAATTTTTGAAATTAATACGTGACTGGTATTGTCAATTGCCAGAAATATTAATTAGTACTTCTTTTGTATAGTTTGTTCACTTCACTTTTCACGCTCTTTCACAACATGAAATATCCATTAAAGTGCAATAATCCGTTCATTTTCTGCAAGGTAACAACATCTGTGTATGGTAGAGAGTAATTACGTAGATGTATGTATTGTAAAATGTATTGTACAATTCCTTTAAATTAACTGTATGGTTCGTCGCTTAATTACTTTTAAGTATCAAAATTTACTAAAATTTAAACTTTAAAATTAATTTATAAGAATAAAATACTAAAATACTACATTGTGGCTTCTAAGAATAATATATTTTAAAAAAGTTAAGGATTTGTATTGAAAAATCCGTTGGAGAATTAGCTCTGATTCTCATTATCTTTGGTTATTCTGTCTGTTTGTCAGTCCGTTTTTACGATAACTGCCGTAAAAATGACTTTATCAAAATGAAATTTTAGTATGTTGTTGACACGGTCTGTGGAACATATAGGAATGCAAATGAATGATATCACCCAATTAGTTTTGAATTCAACCCGGGTTGAAAAAATGAAATACATTAAACCCTCTAGGGCCTCATTTTTCAAACATTTATTAAGCAAAGATAAAATTCACAAACTGTTTCGAAAAGTTTAGCAAATATTCAAGTTATCCAATATAATATATAAAAAAATTTTCAGCAATATATGTTCGTTAGTTTTTTAAATAAAAATTAAAATATTAATTACACTCATATAATATAAAAATATCGCGTGATCCACTTCAAAATAAAACATGGCATCCATCTTTTTCAAAGAGTAAAAATCATGATTTTTAAAGTTCTTTTAAATTTAGATTTAGTAATGCATTACTCTTAAAACTGATTTATTTATTTTTTCTGTGCATCTATATTCTACGCCAACGCAATTACAATATTTTTTAGTTTAAATGATCATCAAAGTCTAATTTTAACGTATAAAGAATGTAAACAAATCATGTTGTAAGATTAGTTGTATAAGATTTTTTTAACGCAAAATTATTTAGCTCTGGAGTCTCAAATATAAGGGTATGAATGAAATAATCACTGCATTTAAATAGAGAGCTAGATAATTTATATTTCGATGACGTCACTTGAATAAAGTTCATTTTTTGGATGAAGTTTTAATTTTTCAAATAAAATTAATTATTGTAGTCCTGTGATAATTAAAAAAATATCACGCTACATGTATCTCATTTTAGAAATGCGATACATTCAGCGGATTGAATTTCAGTTGGAAAGTGTTTCATAATCAATGCTTTATGCAAGATTGATATTTCTTGTTAATGTTTATAAGATCCGTTATGTCGGCTGTGAGGAATTATTGGTAGTCGTATTCTCCTAGTATATAGTGGGATGCCTAAATGCTGAATATTTTATTGTTGTTTCACGCATATCTAAATTGATGTATTTAGCTAAATAACATATTTTTACTCGTCGATTCTTCGACTATCGTCATTCCATCATTGAAACATTTTTCTCAGGATGGCATTATAATCTTGTGAAAAAGCTTTGATTCCTTATTTGTGGATATGTTCTGGTTTGTTAGCTATTATGAAACGATAAACCGAAGTTTTATTGTCTCATAATAAATCATCAAAATATCGACCTTTACTGGAAATGGAAATACCATATTCTCGAGCATCGCAGCGAATGTTTCTTTGCGATGTTATCAGTATTATTATCAGTATATGTAAGTATTCTTGATGAACATTGTAAAACTGAGCGAAGCTTTGTCTAACGGCATCTATGTATAGGGAAATTATTGTAATAGGGTCGGAACTACATATCTAGTATTTGGATTTATCACCACGATTTGAGCATAATATACTATATATTAACCTACCATTTATCTGTTACATGTCATCCTATGTATATTTGTGAGACTGTTGGTGGAAAATTTCGCGCACAACTTGAGGATTTCGACTTGAGTATTTCTTTCTTACTTTTATTTTACTTCCTCATACTTTTACATAGTACAAGTATTGTTTTCCAAAAATGCTGCAGAATTACAGGATATAACAAAAATAGACTGTTAGGACATTCTCATACATTTACATCACTCTTGAAAATATGTCTCTATGAATTTGTGTAGGACTTACATAAATTAATATAATATATAATTGATACATAAACCAATACACTTTAAGTGTTTATGTTTGTGTATAGTGGACATGGTAACTCAAGAAAAATTGTGCTACCGACATGGTTTTTTATATATGCAGGTACTAGTTACTAAGATTTAAGATTCTAGAATAGCACACAATTTTTTTTTTAATTTGCAGGATTAGAAGACGAATTAATCAAAATTTAAAATTAATTATTTCCTACAGAAATTAGTGACGATTTCAGGCACGATGTTGATAGTATAGTTTATGGGCAAATATGATAGTTTGATAAGTTATATTTTCAATATTAAAAATTTGTAATTTTACACAAAATTATTCGTATGTATCCAATTTTAAATCATCCACATGCATCGGTTCTCAATGTTTAATAATTTTATTTTTCGAAATTTAAAGAAGATAACGCTAATTACTTTATTTTATTTAATTAGGACAGAACCTAACTGAGCACGATTTTCGATTACCATTTGGGGACGAAAAAAATAAGATTTGATTATCTATTCCTGCTTGGCGGAGGACAAAGAAGGATCTCAGAAGCACTCCAGTGACCAAGAAAATGGAAACGTTCCACTGTATTGTATTAAAGTATCGTAATAACGTATCATATTTGTGCATTTATTACAGTAGAATAGAGCCTAACTCAGCTAATGTTATATTAAAATGACTAATTTTGCTGCTAACAAAGTATTACTCATTGTAACAAAGTGTAACTCATTAAAACTTATTAAACTTCACTTTTTAAGACTCTTTGTTTCCCTGTTTATGGTAGGCTTAAATACCAGTAACAAATAAATATAATGTAATAGTTGTTAACTCTGTATTTAATCACAGCAATTGATTTTTTCATTAAAACATTACATAGAAATATCTTATTTTACTTTCACACATGCTCTGCATGAAGCATGAAAGCTGTAATCACAGAGATTTGGTACACATAAATTATAAAATGCTGCAGTGTACGACGGAGTGCGATTGAAATAAATTATACGGCAATTGCATCCACCTGCGTGTTTAATTATATCTCACCAAGATATTCTCGTGCGGTCGTCTTGAATACGGATTAGTGGTGGGGTTGTTTTAGTAATAGTACACGAACGCGAAAGGAAATATTTGAAGACACTGAATTTGACATTAAAAGTTCGAATGGATCTTATTCTGTATGGTTATGAAACATTAAATTTCATTATTGTTATTCAATAAATTTTCAATAATCTTGTAGTGTATATAATAATAAAATATTGCTATAGCGTCAAAATTCGGCGTTTAATTGCTTATGCAACTACATACTACGCTATTAAATGCTTCTATGATAATTTTTTACAAGTAAAGAAATTTGGAAAAGAAAGTCATTTTCTAGAAAACATAATGGAAACCCAATGCAAAAAACTCTTCATATAGCGATTATTAAAGTCGCAAATGCAGAAATTCTACCAACATAAGAGCTTACGTTGGCCTTGTTTCATCTCCATGATAGAGAAGCCATCTCCATCATTTGACCATGGTGTCTTGATTTCCGTTCCATAGTTTCTGGGTATGATAAACATGCAACAACGTCAGACTACAATGACATTAATGTTACACAATGGCATTTCTTTATTTCTTCTGAGTTAACTATAAATTACAAATTCAATATAGATGAGCAAGCATTGCTGATAACAAGTGCTACATCACATGTGATCAGCAAAGATATTTGGATGACATGTTGTTATAAATAAAGTATATTTTTAGCTTTTTACAATAATTTAGCTTTTAAACTTTGTTAAGACTTTTTATGCTTTGATCGCAAAAATAATCTTTTTTTTCGATTTTGCCCGAAAATGCAGTAATAAGTGTATATAATCAAATACAATAACGCAACAACTAGTTTTACTAATATGATATTCCCAGATGAAATTCTACTACAATATCTATTACATGAATATTTAAATTAAATTAAATTTATATTAAGGAAGTGAATTATATTACAAAATGAATACACACTTATGAAATAATGTATTGGACGATAAAATTGGATTCAAATAAATTAGACTTAATATACTTTGGTGGTTAATTCTCTGATACAAAGAGATTTTCGTGTAGTTGCCGCAAAGATTCGTGGTTAATTCTCTGATACAAAGAGATTTTCGTGTAGTTGCCTTGAATGCGGATTAGTGTTTCGGTGTTTCAATGTATGCATTACCGGAATGAATGGAATAATTCAAATTTGTATATAAATATATTCTGGGAATTCAGATTGCAATTATACTATACAGTTGCAGACATAAAATAATGTCATTAAAAATCCATAATAATTGTTTTAAAAATAGTTTTAGAAATTAGTAATCCTTTCTGAATAGTATGTAATGATTTCTCATTTTATTTATCATATGATTTCATGTATTAATCTATTTATATAAATGGTATTTTTTCTCCCTTCTGAATTTCTTCTCGAGAGACCACAAATGCCTTCCTACTTCCAGAAGGGATATAAACCTGCAATTTAGTATAAGGAGGGCTCGAGTAGTATAGCAGTTAACCATAAATTTCCATAAATTCGAAATTTCTCAAGGGAGCGTTTTTGAAGATTTTAGATGCAATATATTTATTTAAGCTGTTCCCAATTACATTCTATTGCAAAAAATGTGCAACCATAAGAAATTGACCTACAGCCGCGAAACTCGGTATGTATGTATCATTTGAGGATATATGAAAATGATTAGAATTTTGGAACAAAAAATATTTTACTGCGACATGGTGGTAACAAGAAAATGACATTTTTCTTAGTGGCATATATTTCCCTGGTAAATTATATAAGCCGATATTCAGTGCAGCATGGCATAGAATGAATTAGATTACTTATGTCCGTCTGAGGCCAATTCTGCCATAAATATTGCAACTGGTCAGTTAATTCAGTGATATTCTGAAAAGGCTGTAATTGCCGTTCCGGTATGTCCCAGATGTGTTCTATTAGTAATAGGTCTGGGGATGTGGATGACCATGGGAGGGTAATGGATTCTCGAAGACATTATTGAGAAAATCACCGTGCAGTATGTGGTCGAGCGTTGTATTGTTGGTAAATGGAACTTAGGCGGCTTTACAGAGTAATTGACTGTAGCATGTCGTCGACGTACAAGTGAAGCGTCTTATGGACTTGTGCCACAACTAGACGAGATCTGTTGTTTTACGAGATGGTTGCGCAAACTGTTAGACCACGTGTGATGGTCGTTTGCCGCTCGACAACAAATGTGGAATCAAAATGCTTGCCAGTCCCCCTCCACACACGTAGAAGAAAAGCAGGATTACTGAGCACTGAGAGAAAAGCACTAAGAGCAAAGCAGGATTATTCGCTAAAGACAGCATGAATCAGTGTTGTCCAGGCTGACCAAGCTCTGTACCAATCTAGACTGCCCTACTTATATTGGGGGGTCATGGGTAGGCGCTTTAATGGAAGTTGACACCTAATCCCACGTTCTGCCAGTCTTCCCCAAATAGTATTCCTTGATACATGATGCTTGGAAGATGGCCAATCTCTTCGAATGGATGATAGCGACGCCAGACGCCATTGTTGTGGGCGTGACTTATTTCCTAACAGCACGTCCTTATATCCTAACATTTCGAGCAGTTGTATGTCTGGTATATCCTGAGCTTCTGCGATGATTACCCGTGTATTCTCTGACTCACTGTTGCCAACACCAAGCAATTACCATATCACTCCAAACAAGATGCGACTCATACGTTTGTTGGAATAAACAGCCTCCCTTAGGGCTATGACGTAACCTCTCTCTAAATTCGACAATTGTTCGTAGCGCCGTTGAGTACATCTCAATGACATATTTGCAAACAACTTGGAGTTTCAAAGCAGAAAAATCTAGTTCCATCTCCCAGTGAGTGAGAACACAGTACGTTTTAATGGCTGTATGATGCGTATTTCTTATGCGTGTTATATTAACTCTCTAACATCCTTGAAGCTAACAGTTTGATCTTTATTTTTTGCATAGTGCATTTAAGTGCTGTTTTACTCTATTGTCTGGTCAGAGGGAAATTATGAAAATTTATGTACGTCCTTGATCAGAGGAGCTTTTAAATATGTGATGTAAGATATATACGCTTTTATCTGAATAACATCTATGGTTGAGATATTTCTGACTAAAAACGGAGATTCACGAAAAATGTAAGCAGCTTGGACACTTATATCTCAGAACGTAATAGATAAAAATGTAAATATATTTTACTTGTTTTATCAGAAATAAGGTACTATTTATGAATAATTTTATGATTTATATACGAAAAATATTATTATTTTAATATTTTAAACTTTTTCCGAAAAAAAAAAAGTTTTAGTGCAAGCAGGATTTTGCCTCACTTTGATTAATTTCACTCGAAATATCTTCTAAAATATGATAGTTATAAATAGAAATCGGCAAAAGCAGTAAGTAGGAAATTAAATTATGAAATTATAATTTTATGAAACTATTATACTTTTTGAAAAAATCGTTTTCTCATTTTCAAGAAGATTGAAAATTTTCCATTTTTCAAGTATGTAATGATCATGTCTCAAAAACTAAAAGTTATAGATATTATCATAAAATGGTTTAGAGGGAGTAATATCTTCTGAAATATGATAATTATAATATCCATACTATAGATAACTATCATATTTTAGAAGTAATTACTCACTCAAAACCATTTCGTCTCTATCGGGCTGGGGTTACTGTCGATTTTTTTCAAATGGAATTGATTTATCACAGGTTACACAGGGTGTATATAAACTAATGGTCAGAAATTTAAGGGGTTATAGAACTCACCAAAACAAACAACTTTCACAATGCAATGTGGGATCGGAAAGCAACAGGCGAGCCGCGAGAGGGTGCTTTCTCTGGAAGTGGATGAAACATCGCGTCAAAATGAAGTGAAGTGAAGACGAATACAGTGAAAACGAAGAATGGGAATTTATTGACTAAATGTTTAGAACAAATGCTTAAATGAACGACCACAAACTGAGAGACAGACGTCAGAGCGGCGACGGAGTAAATCGCGTACATTTTGGAAGATTCATAGCATTTCACGAACGCCTGCAGTTGCGAAGATAATTCGGGATACCAAGTCCTCTGGTGACTCGATGGGCGTCTTGTAAACGGCGCTTTTTAGCTGTCCCCAGAGGAAAAAATCCAGACAGGACAGATCGGGAGATCTGGGAGACCAGGCGACGGAATCATTTCGGCCAATCCGTCTGTTCGGAACAGCAATGTACAGGTAGTTACGCACAATTCTGGTGTAATGTGCTGGCGCTCCGTCGTGCTGGAACCACACAATCACTCGATGATTTGCTGGTACAATAGGTAATAAATCTGGCAGCAGCTGCTGGAGGAAGGTGAGGTACTTCCGTTCATCTAGGTGATCTGGTAACAGATACGGGCCAATTAATTGGTCGTGGATAATCCTCGCCCACACATTCACGTAGAATCTTTGCTGGTGGCATCTGGAACGTGAAGCATGCGAATTTACTGTGTTCTCCATTTTGACGCGACGTTTCATTCACTCCAGAGAAAGTACCCTCTCGCTGCTCGCCGGTTGCTTTCCGACCCCAAATTGTATTGTGAAAGTTGTCTGTTTCGGTGAGTTCTATAATCCCTTACATTTTTGACCATCAGTTTACATTCATCGTGTATAGTCAAGTCTTGTTCCAATTTATTTTCTTGCATTTCTGGAATAATCTCTTCGGATTTGTAACATATACTACTATGTGTCATGGTTAATTAATTTAAAAATCAATTTAACCATAATATGATTTATTAAGATATAGCATCACAACATGGTGCAACCTGTCTAATAATATATAATTGAATTGATTAAAAATCTAAATATTTTCATTTTAAATCACAAATAGTACTACCAGCTTGCCTATATCTTTTCTCTAATATGACTGTTAAACTGCAAAGAAGATTACATTAGATATTTTAATCTAAAGAAGAGATAAGCGTCAAACCTCCATTTAGCTATCTAAGAATTAAATACATAAATGGAAATTAATCTCTCAGACTGCAAATTCGAGATTCTCTAATCTGATTCGAAATGTGCACTTTATGAGAGGTTTAGTAGGCTTATTTATGTTTTCGGAAACATGCATTAATTAAATTTAACATTATAAAGTTAAACGTATTATTATTTCTAAAGTTTGATAAAATCACAGGTAAATAAAGATATTCAAGATTAAAAATATTAAAAACGTTATTACGATGGTTACGGTAATTATACATGTTGTACTTGGGGCGTTACACATCGCAAAATTATGAATTGATTAAATAAGTATTAAAAATTATACATTTTATAGAAAATTATATATGTATAAGTTGCTCCTGATTTAAGAGTTTATTCATCGTGTGGGTCAACAATCATCTTACACTAAAATTCAATTACTTTCATATTAAATCACAGATAGTACTATCACTATATCTTTGATCAAGTATGGCTGTTGAACTGCAAAGAAACTTCATTACATTAGATTACAAAGATACTTGATTACATTAGATACTTGAACGCAGAGATAAGCATCAAGACTTCATTTCGTAATCTACCCTCATAGATTTAATATTGGTCCAATATTAGACCAATATTATATATCTTGGCATTTACATTGGAAATATTTCCAATGTAATCCCAATATTAAGAAAATATTGGAATTACGTTGACCTCCAATATTAGCTAATATTTCCATTGCAATATTACGCCAATATCGATGTTACATTAGAAATATTGGCGTGATATTGTCCGAATATTTTAAGCCAATCTTGGGCCAATTCCGTCAAAATGTCTCCTTTATCATATTGGTCCAATATTGAAGCCATTAAAAAGCCAACGTTGGATTGCTGCAAGGGTAAGATTTAAATACGTAAGGGAAAATTAATATATGAAACTGGCCTTTTGAGATTCTGAAATCTGATTCAAAATGTGTACTGTATGAGAGGTTTCGTATTTAATAGGTTTACTTACGTTTTTGGAAATATACATGAATTGAATTCATCATTATAAAGTTAAATGCATTAATATTCCAAAAATTTGATAACGTCATAAATAAATAAATAAAGATAGGTATAGATTAAAAATACATTACATTGATTACGGTAAATATGATGTTGTAACTTGGAGAGTTAAATATTTCAAAGTTATGAATTGATTAAATACTAATTCCAAAAATAATACATTTGTTCCAGACAAAAGTATATGTTTATTAATTGCTCCTGAACAAGGTATTTATGTTGAAGACCCAGACCGTCCGACTCGTCCAGAGAACTAAGAGCAACTATTTGGACGGCCGGGTAAGGTATTTATGTGTCGGTTGTCAGTAATCATCCTACGCTAAATGCTTATGCGTAACTTTAATGCATAATTTATTTTTATAAAGTCAAACATTAACGTATTGATGTTTAACTGCAGCCCCATAAAATTCATTGACGTCAAAAGTGAAATAAAATAATAATACAATTTTTTTTTGCGTATGATTTAGATTCACAGTAATAATGTATTTTTAGCTGAAATAAATATCTATTAATAAGAGGAAGAATCTGTCGGTTTGTTCGCGAAGTAAGTTGCATGATATATACCGCACTTACAGGCCTGAGGTGTTGCCCACAGTAACAACTGTACCTGAACTGTTGCACCTCAAAAACCATTTTCCAATTTTTTAATTAGATTTTCAAGTTTCTCAAATCGACCATTTACCGTCAAAAATGAGAAACATGTTCTTCCCTCAGTGCGCGTCTATTATACGTGGCAGCAAAGAAATTTAGAAACCACTGTTGTAAGGTAGACAAGAAAAATCAATCATGCACAATGCATTGATTATATGAAACAATTCCCAACTGCAATTTTATTTAATCTTTAAAGTGCGATGATTCAGCAACAATACTTTTTTTAATTATGACAGAACTGCAATAATTTATTTAACTTAGAAACTTCAAACTTCATCGAAAAAAAAATGAACTTTATTCAAATGACGTCATCAAGATATTAAGCGTATGCCTTTCTATGTAAAAGCAGCGAATATTTCATTCATATACTTTTGTTCCAGACTCCAGTGTTAAATAATTTTGCTTGAAATCAATTCAGCAAATCTTATACCACTCATTTTACAATCACTTGTTTACATTCTGCACCCATTAAAATTAAACTTGCGCTGTAGAAATAATTAAAGTTTGGTGATCATTTAAACTCAAAGTTATTCTAATTGCGTTGGCGCAGAATATAGAGGCACAGATAATATGCAGACAGAAAGCGGTTTTAGGACGGATACATCACTAAATATAAATTTGAAATAACTTTAAAACTGTAAAAATCACGATTTTTACACTGGGATGCCATATTTTATTTTGAAGTGGATCACGTGAACTCCTCATATTTTAGGGGTTAAAGACCCAGACCACACGACCAACCCAAGGGTTTACGGTAGCAGGATGAGTGGCCGGCATATTTTAGAATTATTATTTTAATTTTTATTTAAATATCTACCAAAATATTTGATTGAAATTTCTTTTATGTATTTTATGGGATAATTTAAATAAGTCCTAATCTTTTTGGAGCAATTTGTGTATTTTAACTTTGCTTAAAAAATGTTTGAAACATTAAGACCGATTTGGTTCAATGTATAATCTTTTGCGAAATAAAAACGAAGCACACCTAAAACTTAATACGGTCATCTCGAAATTTCGCATTCAAATTATTTTATACCAAGTATGCAAATGATAAAATTTGCAAGGCCAATTAGAGTTAACTTCGGTCATAGAACGCGTTTCTACTGTGCAACTAGCATCCTATAAAACAGGTTAAAATGTGGATGGTTTATCTTTGCTCGTTATCGGCGTTGCAGTTCCGTGGAGACAAAGCCAATAATGCCGTTACGACGTTGCCGAAGACCTTATAAGCAATTAGACGAGTTCGAACGTGGTCGTATAGTCGGAATGTGTAAGCTGGCTGGTCATACCGAGCAATAGGCCACCACCTGCACCAAACAAACACTGCTGGGCAAAGGTGCTGGCAGCAATGGTTGCTGCAAGGAACTCATCGGCGGAATGAAAGCTGTGTAAGGCCAACTGCACAAATGCGAGGGAAGCTCGGATGATAGTGCGACAGGCCCGAACTGGCCCAACGGCATCATTCTGCGCCATCCAACTTGCTACAGTCTCTTCCATACCACCCGTGATACTTTCCTCCATATCATGGCTGAGGTAGGGTTACGCTCATGGCGGCCTTTAGGACATCTGCACATAACCCCGCAGCATCGACAGAGTCGTTTGGAGTGGTATAGTAGCCGAGCATCATGGCTGCCAGCAGACTGGCATCGCAAGGTGTTCAGCAATGAATTACTCTTCCATTTTTCATTAGATCACCATGAGGTACGTGTGTGGAGACGCCAGGGTCAGCGACCCAATCAGCCTTTGTTTTACACAGGAACACAGCCATTTTCTTGGGTGTAATGGTGTGGGGTACTATCTCTTACGACAGCAGGTCGCCCATAGTCACCTGCGTACAATTTTAAGGGGGTATAGGACCTTTAAACAGTCAAAATTCATTGAAAATAGAGTTATCTTTACAATTTTTTAATTTTAACCAAGTGTATCCCAGATGTTCAATTTTTTTTCTCTAAACATATAGAAAACCTTTCTTACTACACAAATTTTACTGAAGTCATATAATTATATGTACATTTTATATTGTTTTTTAAAATTTATACAATTTTGACAGACATAACGGTGTATGTAGCAGCAGCGCGCAAGATATTTCAAATAATATTATACTTATGGACTTCAATTTGATAATAATATATTTATAACTATTACATCTTTAATTTGTACACACTTTTTAAAATTTTGAAATAAATTTAATATTTTTAAAATTTAAACAAAATGAAATTTTTATTCTCCGTGTTAAAAAACATGAAATAAACCTCCTCACAATTATTTTTTTATTATTTATGGTGAATTTTTGAAGTACAAAATATATATATGGATGAAACAAGTAAGTCCAAAAAATTTGAAAGTGATTGGTTAAATATATTTTAAGATATCTTGGGCGCAAAGGTTAAAATCACATATCTGAGAAAAACAGCTTTAAAGTTTAAAAATACATTCAGTGTTACTTATTATCTTATTTTACACCTTAAAATGCCTTTGGTTCATAAATAGCACCTTCCTATGTCTGTTATGTAAGAAAAATCAAAAATCTTCTGCCTTTTAGGGGCTACTTGAGCTCTATATGTTGTTTCGGAAACTCAATAGACGTTTCGCGCAGTCGTTTGTTGTTAGTCAGATGAAGAACGTTTACTAAATTTTTACTTATTTATGAGGAATTTTTATCTATAAATTATGTATATAGATGAAACAAGTAAGAGCAAAAAAATTGAAAGTGATTGGCTACATATATTTTAAAATATATTGCGCACAAGGGCTAAAATCACATATCTGAGAAACCCGCTTTTAAGTTTAAAAATATATTCAGTGTTACTTATTATAGTATATTGACCTTAGAATGCCTCCAGTGCATAAATAGAACCTTCCTATTTCTGTTATGTTTGAAAAATCAAAATTTTTCTGCCTTTTAAGGGGTATTTGAGCTCTATATGTTGCTTCGGAAACTCGAACATCAGCTTCGTATAGAAGTTTTTTGTCAGTCAGATGAAGAACATTTACTAAATTTTTACTTATTTAGGAGGAATTTCTTTTGTATAAATTGTATATATAGATGAAACAAGTAAGAGCAAAAACTTGAAAGTGATTGGTACAATATATTTTAAAATATGCTGTGCGCAAGTTGTAAAATCACATACCTGAGAAAAACAGCTGCAGTGATACTTTGATAAACGGAAACTCTAGTGACAAGAAAAGAATGAGTTACAGAAAATGTGACGTATTGAAATTGCTTAAAATTACAAAAATATATAACAAATATGACATTCGCACATGGAAAATTTTGAGTTATCGCAGTTCGGCTAATTAATGTTTGGCTGTAGTTTATTATACATCCTGTGTTATTTTATATCTAATTTAGCATCAAAATGCACCTGATGCATAAGTAATTCCTTCCTCTTCCTCTTGTCTTTGAAAATCAAATGTTTTCTGCCTTTTACGAGCTTTTCGAACTTCATATGTAGTGCTAGAGGCTCGAAATTCCATCACATTCCATTTTTCCGGCACTACCCGAATGGCGTTTTGAAATCACTATTTTATGATTATTTTTCCACTTTTCATACCAAGAGCCACTTTTCTTACTTCTGTAGCTGTTGCAGCCTTTACAAAAAGAAGACATTACTTCGGTTTCAATAACCTTCCCGCTTTCTGCTTCAATTAGTGTACACACACCTACAAGTGGCGAATGCCCCCTGGTTTTCCAACTACCATCCCCACTTACAGTAATATCTTTCGATCCATTTGATAATTCTCTTTCGTCCTGGACAGCAGTTTTCATTGAAGATTTAGCTACAACAGATGTGACATTTAAAATCCTGCGATTAATTTTATTATATGATTTCTGAGAAACTGGCGCTGGAAGACCCATCGTAGAACAAAAAGTAGATAAAGCCGATAAACCCTGCATCGTATAGAAAATACAGCTCTTCTGTTTATTTCTGGAATATTTTTCTTAACACCAAGCATTTTTGTATTTTTCACAGACTTTTGTTCATCACAGCTATCACAATATACAAGAAATGTTGATGCTAAACCCATTGAAGATTTTTCACGTATATTTATTGTTCCGTGACATATTTTGCAGCACAAAACATTTGCAAGCTTCTTGCAAAGTACTGATATATCAACCATTCTATATTAATGTTCTTCAGATGAAATATGTGACTTATCAAGTGAAAGTTCATCTTTTGAGTTGAACAGTTTTTTTACTTGAAGGACATAGCTTAGGCGTAGAATCAGCATTTTGTCATTCGAACACATTCGGATTGTTTTTGTTTTTAATTACATACATATTTCATTGAAAACGTCTTCTTTTCGTTCTTTTACCAGAACGAGATTTAGTTGCTGGTGTATCCATTATTAGAAAGCAAAAAGCAAAAAGTTTATATTAAAAAATTGCACCAAACAGTCTTGTACGTTGAAGTTTACACAAATAAATTTGCAAACGTGAAGAAGTTTGTAATGTGTAATTATAAAATAGATTAACTGTATTTTAGTTCAAAGTTATGCTTAAACAACATAAATGCAGCAAATCAATCGTAAAAAGTAAGAAAATATAATGAAAAGAAATTGAGAAACTCAGAAGAAATTCTCCTCGTTATAAACAAGTTAACGGCTCTAGAATATAAACAAACTGGACTGAGTAGTTCAGTAGAGGTGAGTAGTTGCCTTCCTACTGCTGCAGAAATAATTAAATAAATAATTAAGACATGGTGGTGGAAAAAGTATTAGATTTACATGACAAAACAGCAAACTGCAAACGTAAACAAATAGTGACGTCCCTTTAAAAATGGCGGCGATGGCTGACATGAGAAAATTTTCAAAAGTGTATGTTGCATAAAAGCTCATAACTTTAGAGATAATGCGAATTTTAGAATACGGTTTTTTGCACAGTGTTCAGAAATGTTCAAACATTCAGAATAAAATAAAATTGAAAAATTGATTTTTTGAAGGTTTAAAGGTCCTATGCCCCCTTAACAGCTCAACGATATGTTGATGAAACCCTGCGGCCGTTTGCGTTACCCTTCATGGCACGTCATTCTATGGCCATTTCCAACAAGATAATGCCATGACACATATGGCTCGCATATCTGTAGACTGCCTCCTTGCTGTTTATACTGTTACTTAGCCCGCAAGGTCAACAGACCTTTCGACAATCGAGCATGTATGGGACATGATAGGCCGCCAGATTCGGGCATCCCGAAAAGTAGCAGATCTGGAGCAACAATTGAGGAATGCTTGGCAGAATGAATCGTAGGATAACTTTAGGGGACTTTATCACTCCTTACCTAAACGCATACAAGCATGCATTGCCGTCAAGGTGGGTTTCACCAATTACTGATTTGAAAATTCAATGTGCAATAGCAATGGCTAACCATTGATGAGTCCTGCGGCCTTGGTTTTGTAATTTCATTACCTGTGTATGAGCTATACGTATATTTAATTTCAATGAAATCAGTCACTTTCTTCTTTTAACCCTGGTGTTCAGGCTTACTTTGGAAACTAACGGCTTATTTTTGTCAATATATATTATGAAGTTGAAACATTTCGACGAGTTGAAGGAAGCGTTTAAATACGTTTCAGCCAAGGAAGAAATTCAAAATTTAGAGCCAATTGAGTTGTTATTTTTAGCGTCCTATCCTTAAAAATTTCACGGACAATTGCTCTGTGCGGGTACTTATATATACAGATATATACAGATATATTATAATGGAATATGCCTGTTATTTGTGTCTATGTACAGTCTGTAGTGGAAAAGCCAATCATCCTACGTCCCTGAAATTTGGTGCTCAGTTACTTTATGACCCGGAACGATGCGCCTCGATGAATTTCTTTTTGTTCTGTTTTTTATTATTAATACGATCTTTTAATTTCATTAACTCGAACGCTCGAAACCAAAAAAAAAAAAAGCTTTATCAATACACCTGCTTATAACTAAAAAATAAATAAATAAACTGCTGCATGGACACGCTACTTCACGACCCCCTGGCAATGCCGGGTACATTGCTCAATATTACAAAAACGTGAACAGATTACTTCTTGTGAATAGTCTTAAAATTTAGGAACCACTGTTGTATACAAATTTATGGAATTGATTCAACAATAATGAACACTGAAACGAGTTGTAATGTACAAATAAACGTTAAAAAATCTTATTAAAATTATATGCGTAATTATAAATGCCCATCATTACTCTTAAATTGAGCATTGTTTAAGGCTACAAATCGCTTATAACAGTAGGAAATAGATGAAGAAATAATCTATTAATGCAAAAAAAATTCAAGAAGGATCAAATTCAAAGTGGTTTTAACACAAAACATCAAATGTAATGTGGCCCATGAAAAAGTCAATCAATGTGTAGAAGCTTAAAAATTATTTAACGTGAAGGATCTTACTTGGAGGATTAACGAGAAGGAACCACTCAAATATAAACGGTTTGAGGAGAGCTCAATAAATTCCTAGTAGCTCAAGAAAGAACCGACCAATACAAAGTAACTCAAGGAGAATCCATGCATAATAAACGGTTAAACAATGAGCCCAATCAATCCCTAGTACAAAATTTTCCAAGATGAATTCACTCGTAAAGAGTCAATAAGAATTCAATTTAAAGTCCTTCAAAAGGATCAAATTTCGTAGTGGCCCAGAAAGGATTCTTTCTGTAGTGGTTCAAAAAAGATCAGTAAGGTTCTACCTGATTTTAACATGTTGAAAAGCTTGGGACAAAGACACCTAATATTGAAAATCTGGATATGAGGGTTTAATGCTCAATATAGCTAATAAGAAGGAAACTAATTTCAAAATATGTTTGCAAAATATATTCTCTGCCGATATATTTTCAACGTCCGTTCCTTGTGGGTTTGTGACTATTCAAAGAATTCTGTACCCAACTGTAATTATTCAATAGTAGATATTTTACGTTTACTGTATATGGCGTAAACAGAACTACATCCATTTTCGACAAACATATACTATTTGTAAATACATTTTAAAGCAAAATGTCACTGCATAAATTTATTTTATTGATATTTATTTTATATGTTTAAAAACATATGCCCTCTTATTCTTTTAAAATGACATTTCATTTTCGCTTATTTATAAAATAATGTTTTTGGCTGATTAAATTGCTTTTTTTTTTGCTTTTTATATATTTCCATTTTAATTTTCTCTTGAATATAAGCTATGAAACTTTACATAAATGCAAATTTTTCAGTTATTTCTGTATTCTTATAATCATAAATTAAAAATATATTTATTATATATAAAAACAACAAAAACTAAATGTTATTAATATATTATTTCATATTCATAACTGCAAAGGAATCTTTGCATTCTTAGACGAAGAGGAGTCATAATTAAATATAATATTAAATATAATATTAAGAGAATAAAAGAGATTTCACAAATAATGTAATTTTTTAGTAATCTAAAATAGATATAACAGTGGAATATCAAGTTTAAACATTTGTGTTTATCCACTAATTTAACATTAAAGCTCAAACATAAAAAAAAAGTTTAACTAAAACTGATTGTGTAAAAGTGAATTTAAAAAAATATATATATATTTCACAGAAAAATTTAATTTTTTTTTGGAATATAAAATAATTGTGAATTTTAAACAGAAGATGTAAATTTCATATACTGATAGCGAAAAAGTACATTTTTTCTTCAAGCGTTTTAAAACTTTCCTGGGTTATTTTGAAATGTTTTATAATTAAAAAACACAATTGTTATTATGGAATCCTGTCGAAAATCGCAACTCCAGGTTTCGACGGATCTTCATGTTTTGGGACCGCTAGAACACGAAAAAAACATTTTTAGCGTGACGTCTGCTTATGTGTCTGTGTGTGCAATGTATGTATCCCACTCTATCTGAAAACTAATCGACCGAATTTCATAAAATTTGGTAAGTCACTTGTGAGTGACACTGGAACTGATTAGATTTTGGTTCTGTTCGGGATTAAAGAGCATCTTTTTTTATTTATTTTTTTTTGCGAAATAACACTCAAAAATCACATGTATCCACTCTATCTAAAAACTAATTGGTCGAATTTCACAAAATTTTGTGATAAGTCACTTGCAGTTTTGCCCTGGTGCTAAATAGATTTTGGTACGATTCGGAAAAAAACTGCTTTTTTTGAGAAATAGCCCGCAAAAATCGTTAAATTTAAAAAGAAAAGACTACGTATGCTCAAATATATCAATCAAATGCTTATTTGATACGTAATTCTTGACGATGAAAATAAAAATCTGATGTGGGCAGCACATGACTTTCCCTGCAGACTCAAATTCATATTTTCTTTATTTCTTTAATAATTCATTATATTGAGTTTAATTACACCAAATAACACTAAATTTGCATTTTTAATTCAATTTTTTCAGGTTTTTTTTTTTTTTAGTAATTTGACATTTTTTCGATAGCGGCGTAACAAAAATGTAAAACATTTCAGAAATCTTGAGAACGGTTAGTCCTAAAGTATAATGGAGTGCGTTATATTCTTTTTCTCGTCAGAAGTTGCGTATAAAACAAGAATTTAATTGATACATTTCAGCATGCATTTTTTTTAATTGATACATTTCAGCATGTATTCAGTATTTTTTTTTTGCGATTTTGGCGCTTTTTGCGGGCCATTTCGTAAAAAAAGGCAGGTTATCCTTTTTCGAATTGTACCAAAATCTAATCAGCACCAGACTGTACCACAAGTAACTTATCTAACAAATTATGTTAAATTTGGTCAATTAGTATTTTAGCTAGAGTGGATACATGAAATTTTTACGGACCATTTTGCAAAAAAAGGCGTGTTCTGCTTTTAGGAATCCTACCAAAAAGTTATCAGCACCAGGGTCTCACCCAAGTGACTTACATACCAAATTTTATGAAATTCGGTACATTAGTTTTTAGTTAGAGTGGATACATACATCTCTCTCTCACACACATACACACACACACATACACACACACACACACACACACACACACATAGACGTCAAGTTAAAAAAAGATTTTTCATATTCCAGAGGTCTCGAAACGTGTAGATCCGTCGAAAATTCGAGTTGCGATTTTCGGCATGATTCCAATACTTTCCCTATACATTACCATGTTTTGCAGTGAAGTAAAAAGACTAACCCCATTAATCTAGGACTAGCTATTCTCGAGATATTTTAGTATTTTCGCATTTTTGTTACTCCATTTTTGAAAATAAGTCCAGTGTATTTGAAATTCAGGGTAATTTAAACTCATTATGCCTGTTATTTTGTGCAATTAAACTCAATTTAATGAATATTTGAAGAAATAAAGAGAACGCGGATATGAGTCTACAGGGAAAGTCGGGTACTGTCCACATTATATTTTTTTCTGTGATATAAAAATGCCTTTACTTTAGACATTAGATTTTTAATTTAAAATTATATCACAATAAGTATTTAATCATTCAATTTGTTTTTTGTTTTTTTTGTTGTGTACAACTCGAACATATAGTTAAAATGATATAATTATGTAGCAAAAACCAAATACGACAATTCATTCACTTAGAAAAAGAAATAAACTTCTCGTTTTGAGTCACTTTGAAAGGAAACATTGAGAAAATGAAAAATTTTGAGAACACAAATATAGACATTGTTTGATTTTCTGATGTGACGAACAGTCAGAATTCCCGAAAAATAATTAAATTTCAAAGTTTTGTGTAAAGATAAATATTTCAGTGTTAAGATAAATACAGCCAGTGTTAAGATAAATACTTATATGTGTAACGATTTCTTTTGAAATTGGACACTTTGGCAGAGAATAAAAGAATTTTGTTCAAACGAAGCAATTTTTAAAATATTTAGAACAAAAAGTGTTATTAAATGTTTTCGAGAGTGTGAAATATAGAAGAGTAAAAATTTATTTTTTTATTCCTCAAGGCAATGTCGTTAAAAATTATAAATGTTGCAATGCTAGATAAAAATTATTTAAAAAAATGTTCAAGTTGACATTTCAAATCACCATACTTCACTAGCAACAACCTATTTGGTTGAATGCATCAACCAAAATATGAAATCGAAAATTAGTCTTGTTCATCAAGACACACGAAGAAAACTGTCCTTATAGATAAGTGCGAAAAATGCTGGGTAAAAATGAAAATATTCATGCGACCAAGAAGATGGGAGTTATCAATTCGAGAAAACAATATTTATTTAGAAAAATCAAACAGGCAAGGAACAGATTGGAAAGAATATTGGAAGATTGTAAAATCGTAATTCGCTTAAGAAAGTTTAAATATTAAATATATAAGAATCATGCTAAAAAAAAAGGCTTGGAGAGCTCGGCGGAAAGCTGTAGCAGATTTAGTGTTATCCAGGGTGCACCACGGGAAGGCCTGCTACGTTACACCCCTTATATTGTCAATCATCTGTGTGTATTTTGTGTACAACTAGACAAGACCTGACCGCTGCGCATATTGAAGAATGCCATGCATTGTAATTGTATTGAGGAAAATGTTGGAGAGCACGAAGCCTTATGACATAATAGTCAACAGGCTGGCATTTGATAAATAATAAAATATATAAGAATCAGTGGCGAATCTTCAAATCATGCATCTCACTCCTCAAGAGACTCTCAGATAAATTCCTCTACCACTTCCAATTTCCATAATATTTACATTTGCTACCTAAAAACTATGACTTATCCCTTTAAGGTCTAAGTATTGTCCCATTCCTACACTCCTATAATTTTCAAAATCTTTATATTTCATTTTCAGCAATGTTCCAACTTGTAAGGAAGGGCCAGGCATTTTTGTATGGAATGAGTGAAATAGATAAAAGTATTTGATGCATTTCCTTTACTAACTGAAACTTCGAAAAATAGAAATAAGTATTGTTACGAATGTGTAAATTACCGACACTGCAGTCCCTTTTGAAAACCAGACGGAGAAATATCCCGTACAAGCAACCATTCCTATGGCGTCTTGGCTATATGCTGATGTTTGAGGGTGGGGTTTTCAGACTTATCGATTCCTCGCCAATTTGGAGACTTTTCTCATATTAAGAAAAATTCCACGAAATAACGAATATTCTACAAGATATAAGATATTTCTAGACGTTTCTACAGTAATTATATAAAAGGAGTAACCATTCAGTTGGAGAGCAGTTAACGTGATACGAGCTACATTAAACTGTGAGATACGTCAATATTTTGGGAATAGAAACCGCTGTTTTGTGAAATTAAATACATCATTGTTTCATGAGTAATATTGATAGTTTTGTGAAATTAGTAGTATATTTAAGTGCTGCTTTACTATATATTGTTCCAGTTTACGCTTTGCTTTTAAAAAAAAGTGTTAGCTATCCAAAGATTTGAACTCACTCTCCTGAGCGCACACCTACGATTCCAGAAGACACGTCCTAACAGCATATTACTTTACAGAAATATCAATAAGATTAGAACGCCTCTTACAACCTCAGTCACCCAGGGATATAAGGACAGATATATTTCTCATATACTTATGTATATCGGTTTCATATTCCTAATAGAAAATAGAGAGTTCAATAGTATTTTTAAGCTAGTACATACGCTGAAAATAATGTTTAATAAATGTGAAAAAAATATTTAATAATATACGACAGATATTGCGAAATAAGTAGTAAGTGCCATCTTCATTATATTTCATTCTTAAATCAAATTATCTGATTTTTTGGCTTATACTTGTTTCCACTAGAGGTTGGAAAATTATGTGTAGAATAATAAAATCGTAATTCCAGTTTTTCAAAAATATTTTAATTTCTTTTTAATTTTATATATTTAATTAATATTAAAACAAAACACCATTCATGCCATTATAATTTTCTTACTAATACGTACTTATATAGTTATTTTAATTACGTTAATTTATCTCTCCAGCAATAATTTATCTCTCCAGCGTTAATTTATCTCTCCAGCAGTTTCCAGTGTAAATAAAATGGAGTTTAATGGGGAAAAAATCAACTATTTTAAGAACTCTTTATATTGAAATTTAAGCGAATCTTTTGGTGACATATCAGGAAGCATTTGAAGAATTCAGAAACTTACCACTTGACGTTTTTCCGAAATAGGTAAGTGGCTTAGCAAGTTTCTATTTTATAAAACTATTTTCGTGTGTAAAAGAAGTTCATATATTTTTGAAATTTGCTTTTATTAGGTAGGTTTCTTATAACTATAGGCTACATAGATAAAGGACACGAAATACGTAAAGGACGAAAGATTTAATTCGCGTTAGTCCAAGAGAATGGTAAATATAGAAATAAAGTTTTGAAATAATTTTAAAGGGCTTAATAATCAGAAAGTAAATATATGAATTATGTAACTTATATTAATTACCTTATATAAGTTTATAAATATATTTCATTCTCTTTTTGTAATGTATCCAATAAATAAGGATAGATAAATTCTGGTCCAATATATTCTTCTAATATTGATTATATATAAAATTTGCATCTATGTATTAAACCATACAAAAAAAAATCCAGGCACATTGCGAAGAAACATAATTTTTTAAAGAAAAATCAATTTTCGACTTAGGTCTCAGTATATATTATATTTAGACATAAAATATTAATTCATTCTGATTCAAGAATTTGTTCCATACAAAAATAAATATTTAAAATTACTTTGAAGGGATAAATAGTCAGAATGTAAATATCACAATTAAGTATCCTATATTCATTATCTTATATAAATATATAAATATATTTCATTATATGTTTGTGATGAATCCAATAAATAACGATGGATATATTCTGGACCAATATATATTTCTAATACTGATTATATAAAAAAAATGTCTACAGGTATTATAGCTAACAAAAATAAAATCCAGAAACATTTCGAAGAAGTATAGTTTCGAAAAGGAAAATAAGTTTTCTACTTAGGTATATATTAGACATAAAATATATTATTTTCTACTTAGTTATATATTATATTTAGACATAAAATATTAATTCAGTCTGATCCAAGAGATTGGTCCATATATAAATAAACATTTGATATTATTTTGAAGGGATTCATACTCAGAATGCAAGTATTTGAATTAACTATCTGATATTAATTATATTATATAAGCTAATAAAAATATTTCATTATCTTCTTGTGATGAATCTAATAAATAAAGATGGGTATATTCTAGTCCAATATATTTTACTAATCCTTATTATATAAAAGTTTGTCTCCAAATATCATAGTAAACAAAAATAAAATCCAGAGACATTCCAAAGGTGTATTATTTTGAAAAGGAAAATCTGTTTTCAACTTGGTTCTCAGTATATATTATATTTAGACAAAAATATCAATTCAATCTCATTCAAGAGAGTAGTCCATATAAAAATAAACATTTGAAATTATTTTCAAGGGATCCATAGTCAGAATGTAAATATCTGAATAAAGTAGCTTATATTAATTATATTACATAAGTTAAAAAATACATTTAATTAACATTTGTGATGAATCCAATAAATAGAGATGAGTATATTTTAGTCAAATATATTCTTCTAATACCTATTATATAAAAAATTTGCCTCCAAGTATCATAGTAAACAAAAATACAATGCAGAGACATTCTGAATATATAACATTTTGAAAAGGAAAATCAGTTTTCTATTTAGGTCTCAGTTTATATTATATTTATACAAAAAATATCAAATCAATCTGATTCAAGAGAGTAGTCCATATAAAAATAAACCTTTAAAATTATTTTAAAAGGATCCATAGTTAGAATGTAAGTGTCTGAATGAAGTATCTTATATTAATTACTTTATATAACTTTTTAAATATATAACATACATATTTGTGATGAACCCAAATAATAAATAAGGGTGGGTATTTTCTAGTCCAATATATTCTTCTAATACTTATTATATAAAGAATTTGCTTCCAAGTGCCATAGTTAACAAAAATAAATTCCAGAGACATTCCGAAGGTGTATTATTTTGAAAAGGAAAATCAGTTTTCTACTTGTTTCTGAGTATATATTATATTTAGACAAAAAATATCAATTCAATCTGATTCAAGACAATAGTCCATATAATAATAAACATTTGAAATTATTTTGAAGGTATCCATAGTCCGAACGTAAATATCTGAATGAAGTATCTTATATTTATTTTATTATATAAGTTAGTAAATATATTTAATTAACTATTGTGATGAATATAATAAATAAAGATGAGTATATTCCAGTCCAACATATTCTTCTAATACTTATTATGAAAAGAATTTGCCTCCAATTATCATAGTTAACAAAAAAATATCCAGAGACTTTCTGAAGATGATTTATTTAGAAAAGGAAAATCAGTTTTCTACTTGGTTCTCAGTATATATTATATTTAGACAAAAAATATCAATTCAATCTGATTCAAGAGAGTAGTCCATATAAAAATAAACATTTGAAATTATTTTAAAAGGATCCATAGTTAGAATGTAAGTGTCTGAATGAAGTATCTTATATTAATTATTTTATATAACTTTTAAAATATATAATATAAATATTTGTGATGAATCCAATAAATAAAGATGAGTATATGCTAGTCCAATATATTCTTCTCATACTTATTATATAAAGAATTTGCCTCCAAATATCATAGTTAACAAAAATAAAATCCAGAGACATTTCTAAGATGTATTATTTTGAAAAGGAAAATGAGTTTTCTACATGGATCTCTGTATATATTATATACAGACAAAAAATATCAGTTCAATCTGATTCAAGAGAGTAGTCCATATAAAAATAAACATTTGAAATTATTTTAAAAGGATCCATAGTTAGAATGTAAGTGTCTGAATGAAGTATCTTATATTAATTACTTTATACAACTTTTTAAATATATAACATAAATATTTGTGATGAACCCAAATAATAAATAAGGGTGGGTATTTTCTAGTCCAATATATTCTTCTAATACTTATTATATAAAGAATTTGCCTCCAAGTGCCATAGTTAACAAAAATAAAATCCAGAGGCATTCCGAAGGAGTATTATTTTGAAAAGGAAAATCAGTTTTCAACTTGGTTCTCAGTATATATTATATTTAGACAAAAAATATCAATTCAATCTCATTCAAGAGATTAGTCCATATAAAAATAAACATTTAAAATTATTTTGAAGGGATCCATAGTCAGAATGTAAATATCTGAATAAAGTATCTTATATTAATTTTATTACATAAGTTAAAAAATACATTTAATTAACATTTGTGATGAATCCAATAAATAGAGATGAGTATATTCTAGTCCAATATATTCTTCTAATACCTATTATATAAAAAATGTGCCTCCAAGTATCATAGTAAACAAAAATACAATCCAGAGACATTCTGAATATATAATATTTTGAAAAGGAAAATCAGTTTTCTATTTAGGTCTCAGTATATATTATATTAATACAAAAAATATCAAATCAATCTGATTCAAGAGAGTAGTCCATATAAAAATATACACTTGAAATTATTTTGAAGGGATCCATAGTCAGAATGTAAATATCAGAATGAAGTATCTTATATTAATTTTATTATATAAGATAATAAAATATTTAATTAACTTTTCTGATGAATCTAATAAATAAATATGGGTATATTCTAGTCCAATATATTTTTCTAATATTTATTATAGAAATAATTTGCCTGTAAGTATCATAGTTAACACAAAAAATATCGAGAGACATTTTGAAGGTGTATTATTTTGAAAAGGAAAATCAGTTTTCAACATGGTTCTCTGTATATATTATATTTAGAACCCAAATAATAAATAAGGGTGGGTATTTTCTAGTCCAATATATTCTTCTAATACTTATTATATAAAGAATTTGCCTCCAAGTGCCATAGTTAACAAAAATAAAATCCAGAGACTTTCCGAAGGTGTATTATTTTGAAATGGAAAATCAGTTTTCTACTTGGTTTCTGAGTATATATTATATTTAGACAAAAAATATCAATTCAATCTGATTCAAGACAGTAATCCATATAATAATAAACATTTGAAATTATTTTGAAGGGATCCATAGTGAGAACGTAAATATCTGAATGTAGTATCTTATATTTATTTTATTATATAAGTTAGTAAATATATTTAATTAAATTTTGTGATGAATATAATAAATAAAGATGAGTATATTCTAGTCCAACATATTCTTCTAATACTTATTATGAAAAGAATTTGCCTCCAATTATCATACTTAACACAAAAAATATCCAGAGACATTCTGAAGATGAATTATTTAGAAAAGGAAAATCAGTTTTCTACTTGGTTCTCAGTATATATTATATTTAGACAAAAAATATCTATTCAATCTGATTCAAGAGAGTAGTCCATATAAAAATAAACATTCGAAATTTTTTTGAAATGATCCATAATTAGAATGTAAGTTTCTGAATGATGCATCTTATATTAATTATTTTATATAACTTTTAAAATATGTAACAAATATTTATGATGAATCCAATAAAAAAAGATGGGTATATTCTAGTCCAATATATTCTTCTAATACTTATTATAGACAGAATTTGCCTCCAAGTATCATAGTTAGCAAAAATAAAATCCAGAGACATTTCTAAGATGTATTATTTTGAAAAGGAAATTGAGTTTTCTACATAGATCTCAGTATATATTATATTTAGACAAAAAATATTAATTCAATCTCATCCAGGAGATTATTCCATATAAAAATAAATATTTGAAATTATTTTGAAGGGGTCCATAGTTAGAATGTAAGTGTCTGAATGAAGTATCTTATATTAATTATTGTATATAACTTTTTAAAAATATAACATAAATATTTGTGATGCATCCAAATAATAAATAAGGGTGGGTATTTTCTAGTCCAATATATTCTTCTAATACTTATTATATAAAGAATTTGCCTCCAAGTGTCATCGTTAACAAAAATAAAATCCAGAGACTTTCCGAAGGTGTATTATTTTGAAAAGGAAAATCAGTTTTCTACTTGGTTTCTGAGTATATATTATATTTAGACAAAAAATATCAATTCAATCTGATTCAAGACAGCAGTCCATATAATAATAAATATTTGAAATTATTTTGAAGGGATCCATAGTCAGAACGTAAATATCTGAATTAAGTATCTTATATTTATTTTATTATATAAGTTAGTAAATATATTTCATTAACTTTTGTGATGAATATAATAAATAAAGATGAGTATATTCTAGTCCAACATATTCTTCTAATACTTATTATATAAAGAATTTGCCTCCAATTATCATAGTTAAAAAAAATAAAATCCAGAGACATTCTGAATATATAATATTTTGAAAAGGAAAATCAGTTTTCTATTTAGGTCTCAGTATATATTACATTTATGCAAAAAATATCAAATCAATCTGATTCAAGAGAGTAGTCCATATAAAAATAAACACTTGAAATTATTTTGAAGGGATCCATAGTCAGAATGTAAATATCAGAATGAAGTATCTTATATTAATTTTATTATATAAGTTACTAAAATATTTAATTAACTTTTCTGATGAATCTAATAAATAAATATGGGTATATTCTAGTCCAATATATTCTTCTAATATTTATTATAGAAATAATTTGCCTGTAAGTATCATAGTTAACACAAAAAATATCGAGAGACATTCTGAAGGTGTATTATTTTGAAAAGGAAAATCAGTTTTCAACATGGTTCTCAGTATATATTATATTTAGAACCCAAATAATAAATAAGGGTGGGTATTTTCTAGTCCAATTAATTATTCTAATACTTATTATATAAAGAATTTGCCTCCAAGTGCCATAGTTAACAAAAATAAAATCCAGAGACTTTCCGAAGGTGTACTATTTTGAAATGGAAAATCAGTTTTCTACTTGGTTTCTGAGTATATATTATATTTAGACAAAAAATATCAATTCAATCTGATTCAAGACAGAAGTCCATATAATAATAAACATTTGAAATTATTTTGAAGGGATCCATAGTCAGAACGTAAATATCTGAATGAAGTATCTTATATTTATTTTATTATATAAGTTAGTAAATATATTTAATTAACTTTTGTGATGAATATAATAAATAAAGATGAGTATATTCTAGTCCAACATATTCTTCTAATACTTATTATGAAAAGAATTTGCCTCCAATTATCATAGTTAACAAAAAAATATCCAGAGACATTCTGAAGATGAATTATTTAGAAAAGGAAAATCAGTTTTCTACTTGGTTCTCAGTATATATTATATTTAGACAAAAAATATCTATTCAATCTGATTCAAGAGAGTAGTCCATATAAAAAATAAACATTCGAAATTTTTTTGAAATGATCCATAATTAGAATGTAAGTTTCTGAATGATGCATCTTATATTAATTATTTTATATAACTTTTAAAATATGTAACATAAATATTTATGATGAATCCAATAAATAAAGATGGGTATTTTCTAGTCCAAAATATTCTTCTAATACTTATTATATAAAGAATTCGCCTCCAAGTGCCATAGTTAACAAAAATAAAATCCAGAGACTTTCCGAAGGTGTATTATTTTGAATTGGAAAATCAGTTTTCTACTTGGTTTCTGAGTATATATTATATTTAGACAAAAAATATCAATTCAATCTGATTCAAGACAGTAGTCCATATAGTAATAAACATTTGAAATTATTTTGAAGGGATCCATAATTAGAATGTAAGTTTCTGAATGATGTATCTTATATTAATTATTTTATATAACTTTTAAAATATGTAACATAAATATTTGTGATGAATCCAATAAATAAAGATGGGTATATTCTAGTCCCATATATTCTTCTAATACTTATTATAGACAGAATTTGCCTCCAAGTATCATAGTTAACAAAAATAAAATCAAGAGACATTTCGAAGATGTATTATTTAGATAAGGAAAATCAGTTTTCTACATGGATCTCTGTATATATTATATATAGACAAAAAATATCAATTCAATCTCATTCAAGAGAGTAGTCCATATAAAAATAAACATTTGAAATTATTTTGAAGGGATCCATAGTCAGAATGTAAATATCTGAATAAAGTATCTTATATTAATTTTATTACATAAGTTAAAAAATACATTTAATTAACATTTGTGTTGAATCCAATAAATAGAGATGAGTATATTCTAGCCCAATATATTCTTCTAATACCTATTATATAAAAAATTTGCCTCTAAGTAACATAGTAAACAAAAATACAATCCAGAGACATTCTGAATATATAATATTTTGAAAAGGAAAATCAGTTTTCTATTTAGGTCTCAGTATATATAAAATTTATACAAAAAATATCAATTCAATCTCATTCAAGAGAGTAGTCCATATAAAAATAAACACTTGAAATTATTTTGAAGGGATCCATAGTCAGAATGTAAATATCAGAATGAAGTATCTTACATTAATTTAATTATATATATTTTTAAATATATAATATAAATATTTGTGATGAACCCAAATAATAAATAAGGGTGGGTATTTTCTAGTCCAATATATTCTTCTAATACTTATTATAGAAAGAATTTGCCTCCAAGTATCATAGTTAACACAAAAAATATCGCGAGACCTTCTGAAGGTGTATTAATATGAAAAGGAAAATCAGGTTTCAACTTGGTTCTCAGTATATATTTAGACAAAAAATATCAATTCAATCTGATTCAAGAGAGTAGTCCATATAAAAGTAAACATTTGAAATTATTTTAAAAGGATCCATAGTTAGAATGTAAGGGTCTGAATGAAGTATCTTATATTAATTACTTTATACAACTTTTTAAATATATAACACAAATATCTGTGATGAACACAAAAAATAAATAAAGGTGGGTATTTTCTAGTCCAATATATTCTTCAAATACTTATTATATAAAGAATTTGCCTCCAAGTGCCATAGTTAACAAAAATAAAATCCAGAAACTTTCCGAAGGTGTATTATTTTGAAAAGGAAAATCAGTTTTCTACTTGGTTTCTGAGTATATATTATATTTAGACAAAAAATATCAATTCAATCTGATTCAAGACAGCAGTCCATATAATAATAAACATTTGAAATTATTTTGAAGGGATCCATAGTCAGAAAGAAAATATCTGAATGAAGTATCTTATATTTATTTTATTATATAAGTTAGTAAATATATTTAATTAACTTTTGTGATGAATATAATAAATAAAGATGAGTATATTCTAGTCCAACATATTCTTCTAATACTTATTATATAAAGAATTTGCCTCCAATTATCATAGTTAACAAAAATAAAATCCAGAGACATTCTGAAGGTGTATTATTTTGAAAAGGAAAATCAGTTTTCAACTTGGTTCTCAGTATATATTATATTTAGACAAAAAATATCAATTCAATCTCATTCAAGAGATTAGTCCATATAAAAATAAACATTTAAAATTATTTTGAATGGATCCATAGTTAGAATGTAAATATCTGAATTAAGTATCTTATATTAATTTTATTATATATCTTTTTAAATATATAATATAAATATTTGTGATGAACCCAAATAATAAATAAGGGTGGGTATTTTCTAGTCCAATATATTCTTCTAATACTTATTATATAAAGAATTTGCCTCCAAGTGCCATAGTTAACAAAAATAAAATCCAGAGACTTTCCGAAGGTATATTATTTGAAATGGAAAATCAGTTTTCTACTTGGTTTCTGAGTATATATTATATTTAGACAAAAAATATCAATTCAATCTGATTCAAGACAGCAGTCCATATAATAATAAACATTTGAAATTATTTTGAAGGGATCCATAGTCAGAAAGAAAATATCTGAATGAAGTATCTTATATTTATTTTATTATATAAGTTAGTAAATATATTTAATTAACTTTTGTGATGAATATAATAAATAAAGATGAGTATATTCTAGTCCAACATATTCTTCTAATACTTATTATATAAAGAATTTGCCTCCAATTATCATAGTTAACAAAAATAGAATCCAGAGACATTCTGAAGTAGTATTATTTTGAAAAGGAAAATCAGTTTTCAACTTGGTTCTCAGTATATATTATATTTAGACAAAAAATATCAATTCAATCTGATTCAAGAGAGTAGTCCATATAAAAATAAACATTTGAAATTAATTTAAAAGGATCCATAGTTAGAATGTAAGTGTCTGAATGAAGTATCTTATATTAATTATTTTATATAACTTTTTAAATATATAACATAAATATTTGTGACGAATCCAATCAATAAAGATGAGTATATTCTAGTGCAATATATTCTTCTAACACTTATTAAATAAAGAATTTGCCTCCAATTATCATATTTAACAAAAAAAAAATCCAGAGACATTACGAAGGTGTATTATTTTGAAAAGGAAAATCAGTTTTCTACTTGGTTTCTGAGTATATATTATATTTAGACAAAAAATATCAATTCAATCTCATTCAAGAGAGTAGTCCATATAAAAATAAACATTTAAAATTATTTTGAAGGGATCCATAGTCAGAATGTAAATATCTGAATAAAGTATCTTATATTAATTTTATTATATAAGTTAAAAAATACATTTAATTAACATTTGTGATGAATCCAATAAATAGAGATGAGTATATTCTAGTCCAATATATTCTTCTAATAGCTATTATATAAAAATGTGCCTCCAAGTATTATAGTAAACAAAAATACAATCCAGAGACATTCTGAATATAAAATATTTTGAAAAGGAAAATCAGTTTTCTATTTAGGTCTCAGTATATATTATATTTATGCAAAAAATATCAAATCAATCTGATTCAAGAGAGTAGTCCATATAAAAATAAACACTTGAAATTATTTTGAAGGGATCCATAGTCAGAATGTAAATATCAGAATGAAGTATCTTATATTTATTTTATTACATAAGTTAAAAAATACATTTAATTAACATTTGTGATGAATCCAATAAATAAATATGGGTATACTCTAGCCCAATATATTATTCTAATATTTATTATAGAAAGAATTTGCCTCCAATTATCATAGTTAACACAAAAAATATTCAGAGACATTCTGAAGATGAATTATTTAGAAAAGGAAAATCAGTTTTCTACTTGGTTCTCAGTATATATTATATTTAGACAAAAAATATCTATTCAATCTGATTCAAGAGTGTAGTCCATATAAAAATAAACATTTGAAATTTTTTTGAAATGATCCATAATTAGAATGTAAGTTTCTGAATGATGTATCTTATATTAATTATTTTATATAACTTTTAAAATATGTAACATAAATATTTATGATGAATCCAATAAATCAAGATGGGTATATTCTAGTCCAATATATTCTTCTAATACTTATTATATAAAGAATTTGCCTCCAATTATCATAGTTAAAAAAAATAAAATCCAGAGACATTCTGAAGGTGTATTATTTTGAAAAGGAAAATCAGTTTTCAACTTGGTTCTCAGTATATATTATATTTAGACAAAAAATATCAATTCAATCTGAATCAAGAGAGTAGTCCATATAAAAATAAACATTTGAAATTATTTAAAAGGATACATAGTTAGAATGTAAGTGTCTGAATGAAGTATCTTATATTAATTATTTTATATAAATTTTTAAATATATAACATAAATATTTGTGATAAATCGAATAAATAAAGATGAGTATATTCTAGTCCAATATATTCTTCTAATACTTATTATATAAAGAATTTGCCTCCAATTATCATAGTTAAAAAAAATAAAATCCAGAGACATTCTGAAGGTGTATTATTTTGAAAAGGAAAATCAGTTTTCAACTTGGTTCTCAGTATATATTATATTTAGACAAAAAATATCAATTCAATCTCATTCAAGAGAGTAGTCCATATAAAAATAAACATTTAAAATTATTTTGAAGGGATCCATAGTCAGAATGTAATTATCTGAATAAAGTATCTTATATTAATTTTATTACATAAGTTAAAAAATACATTTAATTAACATTTGTGTTGAATCCAATAAATAGAGATGAGTATAATCTAGTCCAATATATTCTTCTAATACCTATTATATAAAAAATGTGCCTCCAAGTTTCATAGTAAACAAAAATACAATCCAGAGACATTCTGAATATATAATATTTTGAAAAGGAAAATCAGTTTTCTATTTAGGTCTCAGTATATATTACATTTATGCAAAAAATATCAAATCAATCTGATTCAAGAGAGTAGTCCATATAAAAATAAACACTTGAAATTATTTTGAAGGGATCCATAGTCAGAATGTAAATATCAGAATGAAGTATCTTATATTAATTTTATTATATAAGTTAATAAAATATTTAATTAACTTTTCTGGTGAATCTAATAAATAAATATGGGTATATTCTAGTCCAATATATTCTTCTAATATTTATTATAGAAATAATTTGCTTGTAAGTATCATAGTTAACACAAAAAATATCGAGAGACATTCTGAAGGTGTATTATTTTGAAAAGGAAAATCAGTTTTCAACATGGTTCTCAGTATATATTATATTTAGAACCCAAATAATAAATAAGGGTGGGTATTTTCTAGTCCAATATTTTCTTCTAATACTTATTATATAAAGAATTTGCCTCCAAGTGCCATAGTTAACAAAAATAAAATCCTGAGACTTTCCGAATGTGTATTATTTTGAAATGGAAAATCAGTTTTCTACTTGGTTTCTGAGTATATAATATATTTAGACAAAAATATCAATTCAATCTGATTCAAGACAGTAGTCCATATAGTAATAAACATTTGAAATTATTTTGAAGGGATCCATAGTCAGAACGTAAATATCTGAATGAAGTATCTTATATTTATTTTATTATATAAGTTAGTAAATATATTTAATTAACTTTTGTGATGAATATAATAAATAAAGATGAGTATGTTCTAGTCCAACATATTCTTCTAATACTTATTATGAAAAGAATTTGCCTCCAATTATCATAGTTAACACAAAAAATATTCAGAGACATTCTGAAGATGAATTATTTAGAAAAGGAAAATCAGTTTTCTACTTGGTTCTCAGTATATATTATATTTAGACAAAAAATATCTATTCAATCTGATTCAAGAGAGTAGTCCATATAAAAATAAACATTTAAAATTATTTTGAAGGGATCCATAGTTAGAATGTAAATATCTGAATTAAGTATCTTATATTAATTTTATTATATATCTTTTTAAATATATAACATAAATATTTGTGATGCATCCAAATAATAAATAAGGGTGGGTGTTTTCTAGTCCAATATATTCTTCTAATACTTATTATATAAAGAATTTGCCTCCAAGTGCCATAGTTAACAAAAATAAAATCCAGAGACTTTCCGAAGGTGTATTATTTTGAAAATTAAAATCAGTTTTCTACTTGGTTTCTGAGTATATATTATATTTAGACAAAAAATATCAATTCAATCTGATTCAAGACAGCAGTCCATATAATAATAAACATTTGAAATTATTTTGAAGGGATCCATAGTCAGAAAGAAAATATCTGAATGAAGTATCTTATATTTATTTTATTATATAAGTTAGTAAATATATTTAATTAACTTTTGTGATCAATATAATAAATAAAGATGAGTATATTCTAGTCCAACATATTCTTCTAATACTTATTATATTAAGAATTTGCCTCCAATTATCATAGTTAACAAAAATAAAATCCAGAGAAATTCTGAAGGTGTATTATTTTGAAAAGGAAAATCAGTTTTCAACTTGGTTCTCAGTATATATTATATTTAGACAAAAAATATCAATTCAATCTCATTCAAGAGATTAGTCCATATAAAAATAAACATTTAAAATTATTTTGAAGGGATCCATAGTTAGAATGTAAATATCTGAATTAAGTATCTTATATTAATTTTATTATATATCTTTTTAAATATATAATATAAATATTTGTGATGAACCCAAATAATAAATAAGGGTGGGTATTTTCTAGACCAATATATTCTTCTAATACTTATTATATAAAGAATTTGCCTCCAAGTGCCATAGTTAACAAAAATAAAATCCAGAGACTTTCCGAAGGTGTATTATTTTGAAATGGAAAATCAGTTTTCTACTTGGTTTCTGAGTATATATTATATTTAGACAAAAAATATCAATTCAATCTGATTCAAGATAGTAGTCCATATAATAATAAACATTTAAAATTATTTTGAAGGGATCCATAGTCAGAACGTAAATATCTGAATGAAGTATCTTATATTTATTTTATTATATAAGTTAGTAAATATATTTAATTAACTTTTGTGATGAATATAATAAATAAAGATGAGTATATTCCAGTCCAACATATTCTTCTAATACTTATTATGAAAAGAATTTGCCTCCAATTATCATAGTTAACACAAAAAATATCCAGAGACATTCTGAAGATGAATTATTTAGAAAAGGAAAATAAGTTTTCTACTTGGTTCTCAGTATATATTATATTTAGACAAAAAATATCAATTCAATCTCATTCAAGGGAGTAGTCCATATAAAAATAAACATTTGAAATTATTTTAAAAGGATCCATAGTTAGAATGTAAATATCTGAATTAAGTATCTTATATTAATTTTATTACATACGTTAAAAAATACATTTAATTAACATTTGTGATGAATCCAATAAATAGAGATGAGTATATTCTAGTCCAATATATTCTTCTTATACCTATTATATAAAAAATGTGCCTCCAAGTATCATAGTAAACAAAAATACAATCCAGAGACATTCTGAATATATAATATTTTGAAAAGGAAAATCAGTTTTCTATTTAGGTCTCAGTATATATTATATTTATGCAAAAAATATCAAATCAATCTGATTCAAGAGAGTAGTCCATATAAAAATAAACACTTGAAATTATTTTGAAGGGATCCATAGTCAGAATGTAAATATCAGAATGAAGTATCTTATATTTATTTTATTATATAAGTTAGTAAATATATTTAATTAACTTTTGTGATGAATATAATAAATAAAGATGAGTATATTCCAGTCCAACATATTCTTCTAACACTTATTATGAAAAGAATTTGCATCCAATTATCATAGTTAACACAAAAAATATCCAGAGACATTCTGAAGATGAATTATTTAGAAAAGGAAAATAAGTTTTCTACTTGGTTCTCAGTATATATTATATTTAGACAAAAAATATCAATTCAATCTGATTCAAGAGAGTAGTCCATATAAAAATAAACATTTGAAATTATTTTGAAGGGATCCATAGTCAGAAAGAAAATATCTGAATGAAGTATCTTATATTTATTTTATTATATAAGTTAGTAAATATATTTAATTAACTTTTGTGATGAATATAATAAATAAAGATGAGTATATTCTAGTCCAACATATTCTTCTAATACTTATTATATAAAGAATTTGCCTCCAATTATCATAGTTAACAAAAATAAAATCCAGAGACATTCTGAAGGTGTATTATTTTGAAAAGGAAAATTAGTTTTCAACTTGGTTCTCAGTATATATTATATTTAGACAAAAAATATCAATTCAATCTCATTCAAGAGATTAGTCCATATAAAAATAAACATTTAAAATTATTTTGAATGGATCCATAGTTAGAATGTAAATATCTGAATTAAGTATCTTATATTAATTTTATTATATATCTTTTTAAATATATAATATAAATATTTGTGATGAACCCAAATAATAAATAAGGGTGGGTATTTTCTAGTCCAATATATTCTTCTAATACTTATTATATAAAGAATTTGCCTCCAAGTGCCATAGTTAACAAAAATAAAATCCAGAGACTTTCCGAAGGTATATTATTTTGAAATGGAAAATCAGTTTTCTACTTGGTTTCTGAGTATATATTATATTTAGACAAAAAATATCAATTCAATCTGATTCAAGATAGTAGTCCATATAATAATAAACATTTAAAATTATTTTGAAGGGATCCATAGTCAGAACGTAAATATCTGAATGAAGTATCTTATATTTATTTTATTATATAAGTTAGTAAATATATTTAATTAACTTTTGTGACGAATATAATAAATAAAGATGAGTATATTCCAGTCCAACATATTCTTCTAATACTTATTATGAAAAGAATTTGCCTCCAATTATCATAGTTAACACAAAAAATATCCAGAGACATTCTGAAGATGAATTATTTAGAAAAGGAAAATAAGTTTTCTACTTGGTTCTCAGTATATATTATATTTAGACAAAAAATATCAATTCAATCTGATTCAAGAGAGTAGTCCATATAAAAATAAACATTTGAAATTATTTTAAAAGGATCCATAGTTAGGATGTAAATATCTGAATTAAGTATCTTATATTAATTTTATTATATATCTTTTTAAATATATAATATAAATATTTGTGATGAACCCAAATAATAAATAAGGGTGGGTATTTTCTAGTAAATATATTCTTCTAATACTTATTATATAAAGAATTTGCCTCCAAGTGCCATAGTTAACAAAAATAAAATCCAGAGACTTTCCGAAGGTGTATTTTTTTGAAATGGAAAATCAGTTTTCTACTAGGTTTCTGAGTATATATTATATTTAGACAAAAAATATCAATTCAATCTGATTCAAGACAGCAGTCCATATAATAATAAACATTTGAAATTATTTTGAAGGGATCCATAGTCAGAAAGAAAATATCTGAATGAAGTATCTTATATTTATTTTATTATATAAGTTAGTAAATATATTTAATTAACTTTTGTGATGAATATAATAAATAAAGATGAGTATATTCTAGTCCAACATATTCTTCTAATACTTATTATATAAAGAATTTGCCTCCAATTATCATAGTTAACAAAAATAAAATCCAGAGACATTCTGAAGTAGTATTATTTTGAAAAGGAAAATCAGTTTTCAACTTGGTTCTCAGTATATATTATATTTAGACAAAAAATATCAATTCAATCTGATTCAAGAGAGTAGTCCATATAAAAATAAACATTTGAAATTATTTTAAAAGGATCCATAGTTAGAATGTAAGTGTCTGAATGAAGTATCTTATATTAATTATTTTATATAACTTTTTAAATATATAACATAAATATTTGTGACGAATCCAATAAATAAAGATGAGTATATTCTAGTGCAATATATTCTTCTAACACTTATTAAATAAAGAATTTGCCTCCAATTATCATATTTAACAAAAAAAAAATCCAGAGACATTTCGAAGGTGTATTATTTTGAAAAGGAAAATCAGTTTTCTACTTGGTTTCAGAGTATATATTATATTTAGACAAAAAATATCAATTCAATCTCATTCAAGAGAGTAGTCCATATAAAAATAAACATTTAAAATTATTTTGAAGGGATCCATAGTCAGAATGTAAATATCTGAATAAAATATCTTATATTAATTTTATTATTTAAGTTAAAAAATACATTTAATTAACATTTGTGATGAATCCAATAAATAGAGATGAGTATATTCTAGTCCAATATATTCTTCTAATAGCTATTATATAAAAAATGTGCCTCCAAGTATCATAGTTAACAAAAATACAATCCAGAGACATTCTGAATATAAAATATTTGGAAAAGGAAAATCAGTTTTCTATTTAGGTCTCAGTATATATTATATTTATGCAAAAAATATCAAATCAATCTGATTCAAGAGAGTAGTCCATATAAAAATAAACACTTGAAATTATTTTGAAGGGATCCATAGTCAGAATGTAAATATCAGAATGAAGTATCTTATATTTATTTTATTACATAAGTTAAAAAATACATTTAATTAACATTTGTGATGAATCCAATAAATAAATATGGGTATACTCTAGTCCAATATATTCTTCTAATATTTATTTTAGAAAGAATTTGCCTCCAAGTATCATACTTAACACAAAAAATATCGAGAGACATTCTGAAGGTGTATTATTTTGAAAATTAAAATCAGTTTTCTACTTGGTTCTCAGTATATATTATATTTAGACAAAAAATATCAATTCAATCTGATTCAAGAGAGTAGTCCATATAAAAATAAACATTTGAAATTATTTTATAAGGATCCATAGTTAGAATGTAAGTGTCTGAATGAAGTAACTAATATTAATTATTTTATATAACTTTTTAAAAATATAACATAAATATTTGTGATGAATCCAATAAATAAAGATGAGTATATTCTAGTCCAATATAATCTTCTAATACTTATTATATAAAGAATTTGCCTCCAAATATCATAATTAACAAAAATAAAATCCAGAGACATTTCTAAGATGTATTATTTTGAAAAGGAAAATGAGTTTTCTACATGGATCTCTGTATATATTATATATAGACAAAAAATATTAGTTCAATCTGTTTCAAGAGAGTAGTCCATATAAAAATAAACATTTGAAATTATTTTAAAGGGATACATAGTTAGAATGTAAGTGTCTGAATGAAGTATCTTATATTAATTATTTTATATAAATTTTTAAATATATAACATAAATATTTGTGATAAATCCAATAAATAAAGATGAGTATATTCTAGTCCAATATATTCTTCTAACACTTATTAAATAAAGAATTTGCCTCCAATTATCATAGTTAACAAAAATAAAATTCCGAGACATTCCGATGGTGTATTATTTTGAAAAGGAAAATCAGTTTTCAACTTGGTTCTCAGTATATATTATATTTAGACAAAAAATATCAATTCAATCTCATTCAAGAGAGTAGTCCATATAAAAATAAACATTTGAAATTATTTTGAAGGGATCCATAGTCAGAATGTAAATATCTGAATAAAGTATCTTATATTAATTTTATTACATAAGTTAAAAAATACATTTAATTAACATTTGTGATGAATCCAATAAATAGAGATGAGTATATTCTAGTCCAATATATTCTTCTAATACCTATTATATAAAAAATTTGCCTCTAAGTAACATAGTAAACAAAAATACCATCCAGAGACATTCTGAATATATAATATTTTGAAACGGAAAATCAGTTTTCTATTTAGGTCTCAGTATATATTATATTTATACAAAAAATATCAAATCAATCTGATTCAAGAGAGTAGACCATATAAAAATAAACACTTGAAATTATTTTGAAGGGATCCATAGTCAGAATGTAAATATCAGAATGAAGTATCTTATATTAATTTTATTATATAAGTTAATAAAATATTTAATTAACTTTTCTGATGAATCTAATAAATAAATATGGGTATATTCTAGTCCAATATATTCTTCTAATATTTATTATAGAAATAATTTGCCTGTAAGTATCATAGTTAACACAAAAAATATCGAGAGACATTCTGAAGGTGTATTATTTTGAAAAGGAAAATCAGTTTTCAACATGGTTCTCAGTATATATTATATTTAGAACCCAAATAATAAATAAGGGTGGGTATTTTCTAGTCCAATTAATTATTCTAATACTTATTATATAAAGAATTTGCCTCCAAGTGCCATAGTTAACAAAAATAAAATCCAGAGACTTTCCGAAGGTGTACTATTTTGAAATGGAAAATCAGTTTTCTACTTGGTTTCTGAGTATATATTATATTTAGACAAAAAATATCAATTCAATCTGATTCAAGACAGAAGTCCATATAATAATAAACATTTGAAATTATTTTGAAGGGATCCATAGTCAGAAAGAAAATATCTGAATGAAGTATCTTATATTTATTTTATTATATAAGTTAGTAAATATATTTAATTAACTTTTGTGATGAATATAATAAATAAAGATGAGTATATTCTAGTCCAACATATTCTTCTAATACTTATTATATAAAGAATTTGCCTCCAATTATCATAGTTAACAAAAATAAAATCCAGAGACATTCTGAAGTAGTATTATTTTGAAAAGGAAAATCAGTTTTCAACTTGGTTCTCAGTATATATTATATTTAGACAAAAAATATCAATTCAATCTGATTCAAGAGAGTAGTCCATATAAAAATAAACATTTGAAATTATTTTAAAAGGATCCATAGTTAGAATGTAAGTGTCTGAATGAAGTATCTTATATATTTAAAAAGTTATATAAAATAATTAATATAACATAAATATTTGTGACGAATCCAATAAATAAAGATGAGTATATTCTAGTGCAATATATTCTTCTAACACTTATTAAATAAAGAATTTGCCTCCAATTATCATATTTAACAAAAAAAAAATCCAGAGACATTTCGAAGGTGTATTATTTTGAAAAGGAAAATCAGTTTTCTACTTGGTTTCAGAGTATATATTATATTTAGACAAAAAATATCAATTCAATCTCATTCAAGAGAGTAGTCCATATAAAAATAAACATTTAAAATTATTTTGAAGGGATCCATAGTCAGAATGTAAATATCTGAATAAAGTATCTTATATTAATTTTATTATATAAGTTAAAAAATACATTTAATTAACATTTGTGTTGAATCCAATAAATAGAGATGAGTATATTCTAGTCCAATATATTCTTCTAATAGCTATTATATAAAAAATGTGCCTCCAAGTATCATAGTTAACAAAAATACAATCCAGAGACATTCTGAATATAAAATATTTTGAAAAGGAAAATCAGTTTTCTATTTAGGTCTCAGTATATATTATATTTATGCAAAAAATATCAAATCAATCTGATTCAAGAGAGTAGTCCATATAAAAATAAACACTTGAAATTATTTTGAAGGGATCCATAGTCAGAATGTAAATATCAGAATGAAGTATCTTATATTTATTTTATTACATAAGTTAAAAAATACATTTAATTAACATTTGTGATGAATCCAATAAATAAATATGGGTATACTCTAGTCCAATATATTCTTCTAATATTTATTTTAGAAAGAATTTGCCTCCAAGTATCATACTTAACACAAAAAATATCGAGAGACATTCTGAAGGTGTATTATTTTGAAAATTAAAATCAGTTTTCTACTTGGTTCTCAGTATATATTATATTTAGACAAAAAATATCAATTCAATCTGATTCAAGAGAGTAGTCCATATAAAAATAAACATTTGAAATTATTTTATAAGGATCCATAGTTAGAATGTAAGTGTCTGAATGAAGTAACTAATATTAATTATTTTATATAACTTTTTAAAAATATAACATAAATATTTGTGATGAATCCAATAAATAAAGATGAGTATATTCTAGTCCAATATAATCTTCTAATACTTATTATATAAAGAATTTGCCTCCAATTATCATAGTTAACAAAAATAAAATCCAAAGACATTCTGACGGTGTATTATTTTGAAAAGGAAAATCAGTTTTCAACTTGGTTCTCAGTATATATAAAATTTATACAAAAAATATCAATTCAATCTCATTCAAGAGAGTAGTCCATATAAAAGTAAACACTTGAAATTATTTTGAAGGGATCCATAGTCAGAATGTAAATATCAGAATGAAGTATCTTATATTAATTTTATTATATAAGTTAATAAAATATTAATTAACTTTTCTGATGAATCTAATAAATAAATATGGGTATATTCTAGTCCAATATATTCTTCTAATATTTATTATAGAAATAATTTGCCTGTAAGTATCATAGTTAACACAAAAAATATCGAGAGACATTCTGAAGGTGTATTATTTTGAAAAGGAAAATCAGTTTTCAACATGGTTCTCAGTATATATTATATTTAGAACCCAAATAATAAATAAGGGTGGGTATTTTCTAGTCCAATTAATTATTCTAATACTTATTATATAAAGAATTTGCCTCCAAGTGCCATAGTTAACAAAAATAAAATCCAGAGACTTTCCGAAGGTGTACTATTTTGAAATGGAAAATCAGTTTTCTACTTGGTTTCTGAGTATATATTATATTTAGACAAAAAATATCAATTCAATCTGATTCAAGACAGAAGTCCATATAATAATAAACATTTGAAATTATTTTGAAGGGATCCATAGTCAGAACGTAAATATCTGAATGAAGTATCTTATATTTATTTTATTATATAAGTTAGTAAATATATTTAATTAACTTTTGTGATGAATATAATAAATAAAGATGAGTATATTCTAGTCCAACATATTCTTCTAATACTTATTATGAAAAGAATTTGCCACCAATTATCATAGTTAACAAAAAAATATCCAGAGACATTCTGAAGATGAATTATTTAGAAAAGGAAAATCAGTTTTCTACTTGGTTCTCAGTATATATTATATTTAGACAAAAAATATCTATTCAATCTGATTCAAGAGAGTAGTCCATATAAAAAATAAACATTCGAAATTTTTTTGAAATGATCCATAATTAGAATGTAAGTTTCTGAATGATGCATCTTATATTAATTATTTTATATAACTTTTAAAATATGTAACATAAATATTTATGATGAATAAAATAAATAAAGATGGGTATTTTCTAGTGCAAAATATTCTTCTAATACTTATTATATAAAGAATTTGCCTCCAATTATCATAGTTAACAAAAATAAAATCCAAAGACATTCTGACGGTGTATTATTTTGAAAAGGAAAATCAGTTTTCAACTTGGTTCTCAGTATATATAAAATTTATACAAAAAATATCAATTCAATCTCATTCAAGAGAGTAGTCCATATAAAAGTAAACACTTGAAATTATTTTGAAGGGATCCATAGTCAGAATGTAAATATCAGAATGAAGTATCTTACATTAATTTAATTATATATCTTTTTAAATATATAATATAAATATTTGTGATGAACCCAAATAATAAATAAGGGTGGGTATTTTCTAGTCCAATATATTCTTCTAATACTTATTATAGAAAGAATTTGCCTCCAAGTATCATAGTTAACACAAAAAATATCGCGAGACCTTCTGAAGGTGTATTAATATGAAAAGGAAAATCAGGTTTCAACTTGGTTCTCAGTATATATTTAGACAAAAAATATCAATTCAATCTGATTCAAGTAAGTAGTCCATATAAAAGTAAACATTTGAAATTATTTTAAAAGGATCCATAGTTAGAATGTAAGTGTCTGAATGAAGTATCTTATATTAATTACTTTATACAACTTTTTAAATATATAACATAAATATTTGTGATGAACACAAAAAATAAATAAAGGTCGGTATTTTCTAGTCCAATATATTCTTCAAATACTTATTATATAAAGAATTTGCCTCCAAGTGCCATAGTTAACAAAAATAAAATCCAGAAACTTTCCGAAGGTGTATTATTTTGAAAAGGAAAATCAGTTTTCTACTTGGTTTCTGAGTATATATTATATTTAGACAAAAAATATCAATTCAATCTGATTCAAGACAGCTGTCCATATAATAATAAACATTTGAAATTATTTTGAAGGGATCCATAGTCAGAAAGAAAATATCTGAATGAAGTATCTTATATTTATTTTATTATATAAGTTAGTAAATATATTTAATTAACTTTTGTGATGAATATAATACATAAAGATGAGTATATTCTAGTCCAACATATTCTTCTAATACTTATTATATAAAGAATTTGCCTCCAATTATCATAGTTAACAAAAATAAAATCCAAAGACATTCTGACGGTGTATTATTTTGAAAAGGAAAATCAGTTTTCAACTTGGTTCTCAGTATATATTATATTTAGACAAAAAATATCAATTCAATCTCATTCAAGAGATTAGTCCATATAAAAATAAACATTTAAAATTATTTTGAATGGATCCATAGTTAGAATGTAAATATCTGAATTAAGTATCTTATATTAATTTTATTATATATCTTTTTAAATATATAATATAAATTTTGTGATGAACCCAAATAATAAATAAGGGTGGGTATTTTCTAGTCCAATATATTCTTCTAATACTTATTATATAAAGAATTTGCCTCCAAGTGCCATAGTTAACAAAAATAAAATCCAGAGACTTTCCGAAGGTATATTATTTTGAAATGGAAAATCAGTTTTCTACTTGGTTTCTGAGTATATATTATATTTAGACAAAAAATATCAATTCAATCTGATTCAAGATAGTAGTCCATATAATAATAAACATTTAAAATTATTTTGAAGGGATCCATAGTCAGAACGTAAATATCTGAATGAAGTATCTTATATTTATTTTATTATATAAGTTAGTAAATATATTTAATTAACTTTTGTGATGAATATAATAAATAAAAATGAGTATATTCCAGTCCAACATATTCTTCTAATACTTATTATGAAAAGAATTTGCCTCCAATTATCATAGTTAACACAAAAAATATTCAGAGACATTCTGAAGATGAATTATTCAGAAAAGGAAAATCAGTTTTCTACTTGGTTCTCAGTATATATTATATTTAGACAAAAAATATCTATTCAATCTGATTCAAGAGAGTAGTCCATATAAAAATAAACATTTGAAATTTTTTTGAAATGATCCATAATTAGAATGTAAGTTTCTGAATGATGTATCTTATATTAATTATTTTATTTAACTTTTAAAATATGTAACATAAATATTTATGATGAATCCAATAAATAAAGATGGGTATATTCTAGTCCAATATATTCTTCTAATACTTATTATAGACAGAATTTTCCTCCAAGTATCATAGTTAACAAAAATAAAATCAAGAGACATTCCGAAGATGTATTATTTGGAAAAGGAAAATCAGTTTTCTACATGGATCTCTGTATATATTATATATAGACAAAAAATATTAGTTCAATCTGATTCAAGAGAGTACTCCATATAAAAATAAACATTTGAAATTATTTTTAAAGGGTCCATAGTTAGAATGTAAGTGTCTGAATGAAGTATCCTATATTAATTATTTTATATAAATTTTTAAATATATAACATAAATATTTGTGATGCATCCAAATAATAAATAAGGGTGGGTGTTTTCTAGTCCAATATATTCTTCTAATACTTATTATATAAAGAATTTGCCTACAATTATCATAGTTAACAAAAATAAAATCCAGAGACATTCTGAAGGTGTATTATTTTGAAAAGGAAAATCATTTTTCTACTTGGTTTCTGAGTATATATTCTATTTAGACAAAAAATATCAATTCAATCTGATTCAAGACAGTAGTCCATATAATAATAAACATTTGAAATTATTTTGAAGGGATCCATAGTCAGAACGTAAATATCTGAATGAAGTATCTTATATTTATTTTATTATATAAGTTAGTAAATATATTTAATTAACTTTTGTGATGAATATAATAAATAAAGATGAGTATATTCCAGTCCAACATATTCTTCTAACACTTATTATGAAAAGAGTTTGCATCCAATTATCATAGTTAACACAAAAAATATCCAGAGACATTCTGAAGATGAATTATTTAGAAAAGGAAAATCAGTTTTCAACTTGGTTCTCAGTATATATTATATTTAGACAAAAAATATTAATTCAATCTTATCCAGGAGATTATTCCATATAAAAATAAACATTTGAAATTATTTTGAAAGGGTCCATAGTTAGAATGTAAGTGTCTGAATGAAGTATCTTATATTAATTATTTTATATAACTTTTTAAATATATAACATAAATATTTGTGATGAACCCAAATAATAATCATTCGAAATTATTTTGAAGGGATCCATAGTTAGAATGAAAGTGTCTGAATGAAGTATCTTATATATTTAAAAAGTTAAATGAAAAAATTAATATAGCATAAATATTTGTGATGAACCCAAATAATAAAGAAGGATGGGTATATTCTAGTCCAATATATTCTTCTAATACTTAATATATAAAGAATTTGTCTCCAAGTATCATAGGTAGCAAAATAAAATCCAGAGACATTCCGAAGATGTATTATTATGAAAAAGAAAATCAGTTTTCTTCATAGATCTCAGTTTATATTATATTTAGACAAAAAATATTAATTCAAACTTATCCAAGAAAGTAGTCCATATAAAAAAAACATTTGAAATTATTTTGAGGGGTTCCATAGTCAGAATATAAATATCTGTATTAAGAATCTTATATTAATTATCTTATATAAGTTTGTAAATATATGACATAAATATTTGTGTGTGTGTGTGTGTGTGTGTGATGAACCCAAATAATAAATAAGGATGTTTATATACTAGTCCAATATATTCTTCGAATACTTATTATATAAATAATTAGCCTCCAAGTATCATAGTTAACAAAAATAAAATCCAGAGACTTTCCGAATATGTATTATTTTGGAAAGGAAATTCAGTTTTCTACTTAAGTCTCTGTATATATTATATTTACATAGAATATTAACTCAATCTGATCCAATAGTAGTCCATATAAAAATAAGCATTTGAAATTAGTTTGAAGGGATCCATAGTCAGAATATAAGTGTTTGTATTTAGTATCTTATAATAATTACCTTATATAAATTTATGAATATATTTCGTTAACTTTTTGTGATGAATCCGATAAATAAAGATAGGCATATTCTAGTCCATTATATTCTTCTAATACTTATTACATAAAAAATTTGCCTTCAAGTATTATAGTAAACAAAAATAAAATCCAGAGACTTTCCGAAGATGTATAATTTTGAAAAGGAAAATCAGTTTTCAACTTGGTTCTCAGTATATATTATATTTAGACAAAAAATATCTATTCAATCTGATTCAAGAGAGTAGTCCATATAAAAATAAACATTTGAAATTTTTTTGAAAGGATCCATAGTTAGAATGTAAGTGTCTGAATGAAGTATCTTATATATTTAAAAAGTTATATAAAATAATTAATATAACATAAATATTTGTGACGAATCCAATAAATAAAGATGAGTATATTCTAGTGCAATATATTCTTCTAACACTTATTAAATAAAGAATTTGCCTCCAATTATCATATTTAACAAAAAAAAAATCCAGAGACATTTCGAAGGTGTATTATTTTGAAAAGGAAAATCAGTTTTCTACTTGGTTTCAGAGTATATATTATATTTAGACAAAAAATATCAATTCAATCTCATTCAAGAGAGTAGTCCATATAAAAATAAACATTTAAAATTATTTTGAAGGGATCCATAGTCAGAATGTAAATATCTGAATAAAGTATCTTATATTAATTTTATTATATAAGTTAAAAAATACATTTAATTAACATTTGTGTTGAATCCAATAAATAGAGATGAGTATATTCTAGTCCAATATATTCTTCTAATAGCTATTATATAAAAAATGTGCCTCCAAGTATCATAGTTAACAAAAATACAATCCAGAGACATTCTGAATATAAAATATTTTGAAAAGGAAAATCAGTTTTCTATTTAGGTCTCAGTATATATTATATTTATGCAAAAAATATCAAATCAATCTGATTCAAGAGAGTAGTCCATATAAAAATAAACACTTGAAATTATTTTGAAGGGATCCATAGTCAGAATGTAAATATCAGAATGAAGTATCTTATATTTATTTTATTACATAAGTTAAAAAATACATTTAATTAACATTTGTGATGAATCCAATAAATAAATATGGGTATACTCTAGTCCAATATATTCTTCTAATATTTATTTTAGAAAGAATTTGCCTCCAAGTATCATACTTAACACAAAAAATATCGAGAGACATTCTGAAGGTGTATTATTTTGAAAATTAAAATCAGTTTTCTACTTGGTTCTCAGTATATATTATATTTAGACAAAAAATATCAATTCAATCTGATTCAAGAGAGTAGTCCATATAAAAATAAACATTTGAAATTATTTTATAAGGATCCATAGTTAGAATGTAAGTGTCTGAATGAAGTAACTAATATTAATTATTTTATATAACTTTTTAAAAATATAACATAAATATTTGTGATGAATCCAATAAATAAAGATGAGTATATTCTAGTCCAATATAATCTTCTAATACTTATTATATAAAGAATTTGCCTCCAATTATCATAGTTAACAAAAATAAAATCCAAAGACATTCTGACGGTGTATTATTTTGAAAAGGAAAATCAGTTTTCAACTTGGTTCTCAGTATATATAAAATTTATACAAAAAATATCAATTCAATCTCATTCAAGAGAGTAGTCCATATAAAAGTAAACACTTGAAATTATTTTGAAGGGATCCATAGTCAGAATATAAATATCAGAATGAAGTATCTTATATTAATTTTATTATATAAGTTAATAAAATATTAATTAACTTTTCTGATGAATCTAATAAATAAATATGGGTATATTCTAGTCCAATATATTCTTCTAATATTTATTATAGAAATAATTTGCCTGTAAGTATCATAGTTAACACAAAAAATATCGAGAGACATTCTGAAGGTGTATTATTTTGAAAAGGAAAATCAGTTTTCAACATGGTTCTCAGTATATATTATATTTAGAACCCAAATAATAAATAAGGGTGGGTATTTTCTAGTCCAATTAATTATTCTAATACTTATTATATAAAGAATTTGCCTCCAAGTGCCATAGTTAACAAAAATAAAATCCAGAGACTTTCCGAAGGTGTACTATTTTGAAATGGAAAATCAGTTTTCTACTTGGTTTCTGAGTATATATTATATTTAGACAAAAAATATCAATTCAATCTGATTCAAGACAGAAGTCCATATAATAATAAACATTTGAAATTATTTTGAAGGGATCCATAGTCAGAACGTAAATATCTGAATGAAGTATCTTATATTTATTTTATTATATAAGTTAGTAAATATATTTAATTAACTTTTGTGATGAATATAATAAATAAAGATGAGTATATTCTAGTCCAACATATTCTTCTAATACTTATTATGAAAAGAATTTGCCACCAATTATCATAGTTAACAAAAAAATATCCAGAGACATTCTGAAGATGAATTATTTAGAAAAGGAAAATCAGTTTTCTACTTGGTTCTCAGTATATATTATATTTAGACAAAAAATATCTATTCAATCTGATTCAAGAGAGTAGTCCATATAAAAAATAAACATTCGAAATTTTTTTGAAATGATCCATAATTAGAATGTAAGTTTCTGAATGATGCATCTTATATTAATTATTTTATATAACTTTTAAAATATGTAACATAAATATTTATGATGAATAAAATAAATAAAGATGGGTATTTTCTAGTGCAAAATATTCTTCTAATACTTATTATATAAAGAATTTGCCTCCAATTATCATAGTTAACAAAAATAAAATCCAAAGACATTCTGACGGTGTATTATTTTGAAAAGGAAAATCAGTTTTCAACTTGGTTCTCAGTATATATAAAATTTATACAAAAAATATCAATTCAATCTCATTCAAGAGAGTAGTCCATATAAAAGTAAACACTTGAAATTATTTTGAAGGGATCCATAGTCAGAATGTAAATATCAGAATGAAGTATCTTACATTAATTTAATTATATATCTTTTTAAATATATAATATAAATATTTGTGATGAACCCAAATAATAAATAAGGGTGGGTATTTTCTAGTCCAATATATTCTTCTAATACTTATTATAGAAAGAATTTGCCTCCAAGTATCATAGTTAACACAAAAAATATCGCGAGACCTTCTGAAGGTGTATTAATATGAAAAGGAAAATCAGGTTTCAACTTGGTTCTCAGTATATATTTAGACAAAAAATATCAATTCAATCTGATTCAAGTAAGTAGTCCATATAAAAGTAAACATTTGAAATTATTTTAAAAGGATCCATAGTTAGAATGTAAGTGTCTGAATGAAGTATCTTATATTAATTACTTTATACAACTTTTTAAATATATAACATAAATATTTGTGATGAACACAAAAAATAAATAAAGGTGGGTATTTTCTAGTCCAATATATTCTTCAAATACTTATTATATAAAGAATTTGCCTCCAAGTGCCATAGTTAACAAAAATAAAATCCAGAAACTTTCCGAAGGTGTATTATTTTGAAAAGGAAAATCAGTTTTCTACTTGGTTTCTGAGTATATATTATATTTAGACAAAAAATATCAATTCAATCTGATTCAAGACAGCTGTCCATATAATAATAAACATTTGAAATTATTTTGAAGGGATCCATAGTCAGAAAGATAATATCTGAATGAAGTATCTTATATTTATTTTATTATATAAGTTAGTAAATATATTTAATTAACTTTTGTGATGAATATAATACATAAAGATGAGTATATTCTAGTCCAACATATTCTTCTAATACTTATTATATAAAGAATTTGCCTCCAATTATCATAGTTAACAAAAATAAAATCCAAAGACATTCTGACGGTGTATTATTTTGAAAAGGAAAATCAGTTTTCAACTTGGTTCTCAGTATATATTATATTTAGACAAAAAATATCAATTCAATCTCATTCAAGAGATTAGTCCATATAAAAATAAACATTTAAAATTATTTTGAATGGATCCATAGTTAGAATGTAAATATCTGAATTAAGTATCTTATATTAATTTTATTATATATCTTTTTAAATATATAATATAAATATTTGTGATGAACCCAAATAATAAATAAGGGTGGGTATTTTCTAGTCCAATATATTCTTCTAATACTTATTATATAAAGAATTTGCCTCCAAGTGCCATAGTTAACAAAAATAAAATCCAGAGACTTTCCGAAGGTATATTATTTTGAAATGGAAAATCAGTTTTCTACTTGGTTTCTGAGTATATATTATATTTAGACAAAAAATATCAATTCAATCTGATTCAAGATAGTAGTCCATATAATAATAAACATTTAAAATTATTTTGAAGGGATCCATAGTCAGAACGTAAATATCTGAATGAAGTATCTTATATTTATTTTATTATATAAGTTAGTAAATATATTTAATTAACTTTTGTGATGAATATAATAAATAAAAATGAGTATATTCCAGTCCAACATATTCTTCTAATACTTATTATGAAAAGAATTTGCCTCCAATTATCATAGTTAACACAAAAAATATTCAGAGACATTCTGAAGATGAATTATTCAGAAAAGGAAAATCAGTTTTCTACTTGGTTCTCAGTATATATTATATTTAGACAAAAAATATCTATTCAATCTGATTCAAGAGAGTAGTCCATATAAAAATAAACATTTGAAATTTTTTTGAAATGATCCATAATTAGAATGTAAGTTTCTGAATGATGTATCTTATATTAATTATTTTATTTAACTTTTAAAATATGTAACATAAATATTTATGATGAATCCAATAAATAAAGATGGGTATATTCTAGTCCAATATATTCTTCTAATACTTATTATAGACAGAATTTTCCTCCAAGTATCATAGTTAACAAAAATAAAATCAAGAGACATTCCGAAGATGTATTATTTGGAAAAGGAAAATCAGTTTTCTACATGGATCTCTGTATATATTATATATAGACAAAAAATATTAGTTCAATCTGATTCAAGAGAGTACTCCATATAAAAATAAACATTTGAAATTATTTTTAAAGGGTCCATAGTTAGAATGTAAGTGTCTGAATGAAGTATCCTATATTAATTATTTTATATAAATTTTTAAATATATAACATAAATATTTGTGATGCATCCAAATAATAAATAAGGGTGGGTGTTTTCTAGTCCAATATATTCTTCTAATACTTATTATATAAAGAATTTGCCTACAATTATCATAGTTAACAAAAATAAAATCCAGAGACATTCTGAAGGTGTATTATTTTGAAAAGGAAAATCATTTTTCTACTTGGTTTCTGAGTATATATTCTATTTAGACAAAAAATATCAATTCAATCTGATTCAAGACAGTAGTCCATATAATAATAAACATTTGAAATTATTTTGAAGGGATCCATAGTCAGAACGTAAATATCTGAATGAAGTATCTTATATTTATTTTATTATATAAGTTAGTAAATATATTTAATTAACTTTTGTGATGAATATAATAAATAAAGATGAGTATATTCCAGTCCAACATATTCTTCTAACACTTATTATGAAAAGAGTTTGCATCCAATTATCATAGTTAACACAAAAAATATCCAGAGACATTCTGAAGATGAATTATTTAGAAAAGGAAAATCAGTTTTCAACTTGGTTCTCAGTATATATTATATTTAGACAAAAAATATTAATTCAATCTTATCCAGGAGATTATTCCATATAAAAATAAACATTTGAAATTATTTTGAAAGGGTCCATAGTTAGAATGTAAGTGTCTGAATGAAGTATCTTATATTAATTATTTTATATAACTTTTTAAATATATAACATAAATATTTGTGATGAACCCAAATAATAATCATTCGAAATTATTTTGAAGGGATCCATAGTTAGAATGAAAGTGTCTGAATGAAGTATCTTATATATTTAAAAAGTTAAATGAAAAAATTAATATAGCATAAATATTTGTGATGAACCCAAATAATAAAGAAGGATGGGTATATTCTAGTCCAATATATTCTTCTAATACTTAATATATAAAGAATTTGTCTCCAAGTATCATAGGTAGCAAAATAAAATCCAGAGACATTCCGAAGATGTATTATTATGAAAAAGAAAATCAGTTTTCTTCATAGATCTCAGTTTATATTATATTTAGACAAAAAATATTAATTCAAACTTATCCAAGAAAGTAGTCCATATAAAAAAAACATTTGAAATTATTTTGAGGGGTTCCATAGTCAGAATATAAATATCTGTATTAAGAATCTTATATTAATTATCTTATATAAGTTTGTAAATATATGACATAAATATTTGTGTGTGTGTGTGTGTGTGTGTGATGAACCCAAATAATAAATAAGGATGTTTATATACTAGTCCAATATATTCTTCGAATACTTATTATATAAATAATTAGCCTCCAAGTATCATAGTTAACAAAAATAAAATCCAGAGACTTTCCGAATATGTATTATTTTGGAAAGGAAATTCAGTTTTCTACTTAAGTCTCTGTATATATTATATTTACATAGAATATTAACTCAATCTGATCCAATAGTAGTCCATATAAAAATAAGCATTTGAAATTAGTTTGAAGGGATCCATAGTCAGAATATAAGTGTTTGTATTTAGTATCTTATAATAATTACCTTATATAAATTTATGAATATATTTCGTTAACTTTTTGTGATGAATCCGATAAATAAAGATAGGCATATTCTAGTCCATTATATTCTTCTAATACTTATTACATAAAAAATTTGCCTTCAAGTATTATAGTAAACAAAAATAAAATCCAGAGACTTTCCGAAGATGTATAATTTTGAAAAGGAAAATCAGTTTTCTATTTATGTCTCAGTAGATAAAATATATTTAAACTTAAAATATCAATTGATTCTGATCTAAGAGATTGTTCCCTATGAAAATAAATCTTTGGAACTATTTTGAAGGGATTTATAGCCAGAGAATATATAGATTATTTGAGTATTTCATATTAATTATCTTACATAAGTTAATAAATATATTTAATTTTATTTTTGTAATAAATTCAATAACTAAAAGATGTACATATTCTGGTCCAATATATTCTTCTAATACTGATTATATAAGAAAATTTTCTTCAGACTTTATGTCATACAGAAAAAAGATCCAGGCACTTTCCGAGTAAATATAATCTTTAAAAAGGACTAACTTTAAAAGATGTTAACTTTAAAATTAGTCTAACTTTAAAAGAAGTTTTTACTTATGTCTCAGCATGTATTACATTTAAACATAAAATATTAATTCATTCTAGTCCAAGAGAGTGAGCTGTACAAACTTTTGGAGTCATTTTAAATGGATTAATAGTCAGAAAGTGGAAATGTTATTTATGTATTTTATTAAATATCTTATAAAAGTTTAAATATATTCAATTTTCTTTATATAATGAATGCCATTGTTAAAAATGGATATACTCTGGTTCAATATATCCTTCTAATACAGATTATAAGTGAAATTTTCTTTCATATAATATAATATGTAAAAATAAAGTACACAGACATTTCGAAGAAATATAGTTTTCAAGTGGAAAATCATTTTTTTGCATAGGTCTCAGTATGTATTATATTTAGTCATAAAATATTAATTAATTCTTCTAAAGAAACGTCTAGTTAAAAAGAAACCATTGAAAACAATTTAGAATGCACAATAGTCAGAAAGTGAAAACATTAGAAAAATATCTTATATTCTACATTTTTAAATATAATAAATTTCATTTTTTTAAACTGATGAATACAATAATTAAAAATGGCTATCTTCTGGTTCAATTTATCCTTCTAATACTGATTATTTACAAAATATTTCTCCCTGAAATTTCATATACATAAGTGAAATATAAAGACATTCTAAAAAATATAATTTTTAAAAAGAAAATCAGTTTTTGACTTAGGTCTCAATTTATATTATATTTATACAAATCACATAAATTCATTCTAGTTCAAGATATTGGTCTATATAAAAAGAAACGTTAAAATCATTTAAACGGGCATAATATAGTAATAAAACATTTTATATTAATTATCATATACAAATTTATAAGTTTAGTTTATTTTCTCTTTGTACTGAATCCAGTAGTTAAAGAAGAATATATTTTGGTTTAATATATTCTTCTAATACTGATTATATGAAATATGTCTGCATGTCTACAAAAATAAAATAGAAAGACTTTCCGAAGAAATATAATTTTTAAGGAAAAAATCTTCCTTTTGTTTAGTTCTCAGTATATAGTAAATTTATCTATAAAATATTAACTCATTCTACTCCAAGAGAACAATCTAGATAAGAATAAACCACTGAACTCAAGTTATTAGGCATAATTGTCAGAAAGTGAAAACACAGCCTACATTCAAAATATTTAAATATAATCAAATTTATTTTTGTTAAACTCATGAATAATAAAATATGGATATATTCTGGTTTAAAATATATCCCCCTAATATTGATTACATATATAACGTTTCTCTCCATAAATTTTAATATACAGAAATAAATTATAGAGACATTCTGAAAAATATAATTTTTAAAAAGAAAGTCATATTTTAACTTAGGTCGCAGTATATATTACATTTATATTAATTCATTCTAGTCCAAAAAAAAATCATCTATGCAAAAATAAACCATTGATATGAATTTAAAATGCATAATAGTCGGTAAAAGAAAGCATTAAAGAAATAACTTACATTTTACATTTTTAAATATATTAAATTACCTATTTGTTAAACTGATGAATCAAATAATTAGAGATGGATATATTCTGGTTTAATATATCTCCCTAATACTTACTATAAAGTTTGCCCCCAAATATTTTAATATATAGAAATAAAGTGCATTGTATATCAATGCATTGAACATTATTGCAGATACAAATTACTTTGGTTTTCGTGATAATAAATTTTTGCTAACTAAGGGTGCCACTATGAGTAGGCCCTTATCTGGCATTTTGGCTAAGAATGTGTTACAGCAGCTCGAGAACGAGATAAATTACCTGTTTGTTAAACTGATGAATCAAATAATTAAAGATGGATATATTCTGGTTTAATATATCTCCCTAATACTTACTATAAAGTTTGCCCCCAACTATTTTAATATATAGAAATAAAATGCATTGTATATCAATGCATTGAACATTGTTGCAGAGACAAATTACTTCTGATTTCGTGATAATAACTTTTTGCTAACTAAGGGTGCCTCTATGAGTAGGCCCTTATCTGGCATTTTGTCTAAGAATATGTTGCAGGAGTTCGAGAACCAGATATTGCCCTTTTTATCCCTTAAACCTATTATTTGGTGCAGTTATGTGGATGATGTGTTTATTATTTGGAACCATAGATTGAGAAACTTTCTTTATCTTTTGGATAACGTCAATGATTTTTACCCTTCTATTAATTTTACCGTTGAACATGAGTCTAATTTTTCCTCATCTTTTTGGGATGTTCTTGTTTCCTGTCACTCTCTTGATTTCCATACTTCTGCTTTTCGTAAACTTACTTTCACTAATTCTTTTATTCCCGCTAACTAATCTTACTCAATTTCTCTAAAAAAACTATTTTGAACTCTTATTTTAATAGTGCATTTAACGTTTGTTTATCTATTTCGGGTTTAGTTACTAAATTGACTTTATTTTTAAACTTGGCCATGAGGTTCCTTACTTTTTCGAATTTCTCTTTAAATTAAAACAAAAATAATAAATAAAGGAGCTGACGCCGCCGCTGTTTGACAAATTTCTCGTTTCTCGAGATTCTTTACTTCATACCGCAAAAATTATTGCATATAAAAATATGAAATTTGGCACACTTGTAGAAAAAGCTTTGGGAAATACCCTAAAATAAACCGTTTTTAAAACTTTACAAGTTGAAAAGTGTTTATAACTTTGTTCATTCTGTCTGTCTTTCCGTCCGTTTTCACGATAATTGCTGTAAAAATGACTTTATCAAAATAAAATTTAATTTTTTTTTAATTAATATGTTGTTCAGACGATTTGTGGGACATATGAGAATATAAATGAATAAAATCATCCAATTAGTTTTGGACTAAACCCGGGTTGATATGGGACCTAATATTTCAAACATTTTTAAAGCGAATTAAAATTCACAAATTGCTTCGAAAGTTTTAAGAGACATTCAAATTATCCCATATTATGCCTAACCATTATGCCCATCTTGTGTCAAAATCGTGATTTTTAAAGTTCTTTTTATTTTATGTTTAGTGTTGTATTTTTCCTAAAACCGCTTTATTTTTGCTTAATTTCTGTGCATCTATATTTTGAAACACCGCAATTACAATATATTTGAGTTTAAATGATCATCGAACTTTGATTATTTCTACAACAAAGCCCAATTTGCACTTATGGAGATTGTAAACACATTAAGATGTAGGATGAGTTGTATAAAAATTGCTGATTTTATTTAACGTAAAATTATTTAGCTCTGGAGTCTGCAATGTAGCTGATATGAATGAAACAGTCTTTGATTTTACAGACTATTCTATATAACAGACTTTTTCGATGGTGTTTTACACATAGTAACATACATCAATTTTTTCAAGGTATTGAGATTTCAGTTGTGAGCAGCAGTGTATAGTTTTATATCCATTTACTTATTATTCAAATCGAAAAAATAATAATAAAAATTAACAAACATATTTAATTTAATTTTGTTGCCGAGCAACATTATATAAGATAGAGTCTTCCTTATAAAATGAGGATAAATAAATAACAATTTTAATTTCTTAATACATTTTATTGTTGAGTAAAAGTTTGTGAAAAATAAACCATGGTGATAGATTTTCTTTTTAAATTCATGTTTCAAACATTCATGTTTTCAAACAATTCATGTTTTCAAAAAGTGACTAATTAGTTCAAAAATCTCCCTTCAAACTGAGAGATAGCGTTTTAATTCACTTTCAAAGTTTTAAACCAACGATTTCCAACCTTTTTCGTTTGGAAGAACCAAGGAGTTTGAGAGTACAACTTCTAGGAGTTTCGTTTGCCATTAATAACTAGACAATCTCTGGACTTAAAAACTCGAAACTTGGACTACATTTTAAGTGGAGTTATTTGAAGGCTACCCACAAAATTTCATCACATTTGGTTCATCTGTTCTCCCGTAATGATGAGACAAACAGACAGACATACAAATTTTGAATTTTATTTATATAGATTATATTTTAAATGCCTCGTATTTAAAAATGCAAAAATATAAGTATGCAAATTTTGTCTGGCGGTTATGGCCTGCCTGTATTTAAGCAGATGTTCCGAACTTATCTTCAATTCGCCACTGATGAAGGGCATAGTAATGCCCGAAAGCGCTGTGGCCGTGTAATTTTGCTGCGTCGCAAAAGGAGATTTTAATAAATGACTTTTAGCCAATTTTTTGGTTGTCTTTATTTAAAAATAATCTGATGTAGTTAGCACATGACTTTCCTTATACAATGCAATGAATTTACTACTTTTACAGTAAAAAAAATCAATTATTTTTATAGTAGTTATTTATATTCTTTCCAAGATATTGAATTTTCGTCAATGAGTCTTCATTTTCATTGATTTACCGTCATTTTTATCCATTTGGCGAGTTTTTCGTTGATTTGGCAACATTAAAAAAGTCGCCAAGTTGGCGACATTCCACCAAATTCGTCGCCAAAATCTCGCCAAGCGTTATGGACGAAGAAATAAGTTATTCTTACAGCAGATAAATGACTATTGGCGTTCAAATACAAAAGTATTGCTCAAAGTACCTTTTTACATGAATGGAACGAACTAGATCTACGAGAATGATGTCATCCAATTTATCGCATGGTATTATATATGAAAAGTGAACATGTTTCTCAAAAGGAAATATTTTTTTTATTTTATATAACTTTTTGATAATTTTTCCGAAAAATGTGCAATATCTCGAGAACGGTTCATGTTAGCGTTATAAAATTTATATCATTCGTTTTCTAATGGAAAATGACATAAGAAATGTCTATTTGCGTAACTTTATTAGCGGTTTGGATTTTTTGACGATTTTTTCAAAATTTCACTCGAAAATTTAGGGGGGTTCTGAACATTCGATTACGTATAAAAACAATAGGCTTCCAGTGTTTACGGATTTGCGCTTTTTGTACCAAATTTCGTTCGTCAGTTATCGTCTCCACAGACTCACTGACACACACATACACACACACAGGCATCACTTCAAAAATGTTTGATTTGTGATCAGGGATGCTTGAAACGTGCTCTCCCGTCGAAAACTCGAATTCGAATTTTCGACACCGTCACAATACTTTCCTTATATATTATGTATGTAAGGAAAGTAAAAAAAAAATGCTTATTTAAGTGTTCCCTATAGCACATTAAAATGTATACAAATAGTTTCGAATCACCCTGTATATTTGTTTATAAAAGACCTCCAGTTACATTTTTAAATTAAAATTAGGAGTATTATTAGCTAGGGTAGACTCTAATTAGGATAATATTTTTTTTTCTTTTTGCACTCTGTAGGGTACAAATCCTCTTTTGAAGGCACGCATATGCTCCCTGTAGTTCAATGTTTAGCGTGCCAATTATACAGTTCAATTCGAAGGGTTTGGATTCCAATTAGAAACATAGCTCTTTACAAGGGCAGTGCGCGTCTCTGACCACTGGTTCATGACGAAGGAAACAATCACTGGTTACCACTGGTCTCTGACCACTGGTATCATGGTATTTTTATCCCTCAGAAGTAAGCAATTATTCATCTGCTAAATATACTGATACTACTTTAATCAGCACTTTAAGATTTTCTTTACGATATATTTCTTTCCTTATATACATATAATGTATAAGGAAAGTATTGTGACGGGGTCGAAAATACGAATTCGAATTTTTGACGGGAGAGCACGTTTCAAGCATACCTGATCACGAATCAAACATTTTTGAGGTGATGTGTGTGTGTGTGTGTGTCTGTGTGTGAAAGTATGTGTGTGTGTGCGCGCGTCAGTGAGTCTGTGGAGACGACTTTTCACGAACAAATGGAACGATTCGAATGACATTTTGTACAAAAATTACCATCGGTGAGTACTGGAAGGCTATTGTTTTTAAACACAATCGAATGCTAAGAACCTCTCTAAATTGTCGAGTGAAATTTTGAAAATTCATCAAAAAATCAAAACCTTTATTAAAGTTACGCAAATAGATATTTCTTATTTGAACGGCAGTATGCTATAGGAATAACTTATTTCTCCATCCAAAAAGGTTGACGAGATTTTGGCGACGAGTTTGGCGGATTGTCGCGAACTTTGCGACTTTTTTTAAATGTTGCCAAAATAACGAAAATCTCGCCAAATGGATGAAAATGACGCTTAATCAATGAAAATGGCGACTAATTGATGGAATGGCAATATCTTGGAAAGAATATAAGTATCCACTATAGAATAACCTATTTTCCTTTACTGTAAAAGTAGTAAATTCATTGCATCATATAAGGAAAGTCATGTGCTTCCCACATCAGATTTTTTTTATTGTAGATAGCACGTTTACAGCTGAATTACAACAAACGTATCATGTTCTAAATATGATGTAAACATAAGTAAAATATTTCATTTTATGTAACTAAGAGATTCTAAATAACCTAATAACAACTAATATTATATTTTCATTATAAATATTGGTATTTTTATAAAGATAATTTTGCACATGTTAATTACTTATTACGATATGAATAACTTTTAAAAAATATTTAAAACACGTTCAATTTTTGAATTCTGACAAGTTTAAAGGTTTATGTTATACTTTATAATTAAAACCTTTTGTTCGGATATTAATTCGTGAAATATATTCTTTGATAAATTTTTTATTAATAAATGAACAGTTTTTGACTATTTAAGCATAAATTAAAGACAAGAATCATAGGTTAACAGGTCATTTAATCAAATAAAACCATCCTATAAGACGTACAAATATTAAAATGCCGGAGTACTTTCGGGCATCACTATACCCTTCATCAGTGGTTATATGAAAAATTACCGTAGAAACAAGCTGATATATAGACCAAATCGGCAGACAAAATTTGTATAAATCAGCTATGGAATAATGGCAATTAAATGGCATTTTAAACAAACTATTAAAGATTAAACAATTACAATAAAAAGTGTTACAAATGGGAGATTTTAAATTTAAAGAAATATTAAGTATTTTCTTTTGTGCTTGCATTTAATACTCGTTTAAAATTTAAATCTCCAGTTTATTGTAATAATAACTCATTTTATTGTAATTTTGTAATTGTTTAATCTTTAATTGCTTGTTTATAATACCATTTAATTGTCATTCTTCTGTAGCTGATTTATGCAAGTTTTGTCTGCCGATTTGGTCTCTATATAAGCTTGTTTCCACTGTAATTTTTCATATTGACACTAATGAAGGGTAAGGTGATGCCCAAAAGAGCTCTGGCCTTTTAATATATGTACGTCTTATAGGATGGTTTTATTTAATTAAATGACCTGTCAATCTATGATTTGTGCCTTTACTTTATGCTTAAATATTGAAGTAGACGTGATACCGCTTTAATTATCTTTTATTTATTATTTATATTTTATTATCTATCTTTTATCTTTAATCTATCTTTTATTATTTCATTAATTAATAAAAAATTTATCATTAATTAATGATAAATTTTGGTCATATATGTAATACAAGTCATGGATATATGTACTTGTATATATTGCTGACTATAATTGATTTTAATATATGTTCAAAACATTTTGTTTTTATATTTAAGATCAATCATATCATATTTTCCCTTTGATAATCAGGCGAAATTTTCAATTTTTTCTAGTTGCAATAAATCAAAAGTATAGAAAACTGGATCTCGACTTAAAATATGAAAGTTATTTTAAACTGATACCAATTACTCTAAGAAGTACTGAAATCGATATTTAAGCACCTCTTCTAGTGGCATATCAAAAAGCATTTGAAGCTTTCCAGAGCAGTTCACTTGACGGTTTTCCAAAAAAAGTAAGAGGCTTAACAGGTTTTTCCTTCTATTAATATATATTTTCCTGTGAATAAGTACCTCGTATATTTTTATTTAATTCATTTTTTTCTTAGATCCTTACTGCTGGCAGCGATGGTTTAATGTTAAAAAAAAACTTGTTTCTTTTTCCTTCCAGTTTCTGTGCAGATTTCTCCCTGCGAGATATTTATGATATAAAATTTATAACTTAAATCATATGGAATTTATGAATAAAAATTTGAATTACTTTCTCATAAATAATAGTTATTTATTATTTAAGTGCAAATCATAAGCTTGTGGATTGCCAGTATATCAGTTAATCAAATTACATTTGGTTAAATGGAATGACGGATATGAACTTGAGGATTCCGATTAGTTATGAAGTAAGAAACAAAATTAAATTCTATGTTAATTAATTTTAACTATGGATTACACACACACACACACACATATATATGTGAATACAGGGTGAGTCGGAATTGTTTTTACAAAAGCAGAGGGATGATAGTACCCCACCAGATGAGCAATAATTACTACCATGGAACATAGGGTCGCATTGCAGTCAGAGAGGCAGAAAGGAGTAAAATTAGAATACGAACATGCACGTACACCAGTGCTGGAAAAACGAATGAACGATACCAAACATTGCACAAACAGACTTATTGTGCAGCGACAAACTGACAGCAAGTGCTCAAAGTGGCGACCACGCGTGTCGTTGCACATTTCACACCGGTGAAGGAATGACTGACTTGAAGATTCCGGGTGTTGTGTTACTGTGGTCTGCGGCAACAACGATGCGCGCAACGAGATCTTCAGCCGAGTCCACATGCGTCTAGTACACTGAAGATTTCATGTGGCAACAGAAGAAAAAGTCCAGTGGGAATAACTTGCAACGTTGAAGTTGTGCCTGTTTTTAAAGGGTGGGGTACTATCACTCGCTTTTGTAAAAACAATTCCGACTCACCCTGTATATATACACATATATATATATATATATATATATATATATATATATATATATATATATATATATATATATATGGTAGCTTCATCGTAATTATTTTGGGTAACTTTGGCTTAATTTTTACTTTCCTTATATACATAATGTATAAGGAAAGTATTGTGACGGGGTCGAAAATTCGAATTGAGTTTTCGACGGGAGAGCACGTTTCAAGTATCCCTGATCACGAATCAAACATTTTTGAGGTGATGTCTGTGTGTGTGTGTGTGTGTGTGTGTGTATCAGTGAGTCTGTGGAGACGATATCTCATGAACGAATGGAGCGATTCCAATGAAATTTTGGTACAAATATCGCAATCCGTGAATACTGGAAGCCTATTGTTTTTAAACGCAATCGAATGTTCAGAACTCCCCTAATTGTTCGAGTGAAATTTTGAAAAAATCATCAAAAAATCAAAACCTTTAATAAAGTTACGCAAATAGACATTTTTTATATAATTTTTCCTTAGAAAGCAATTGACATAAATTTTAGAACTCTAGCTTGAACTGTTCTCGAGATATTGCATATTTTTCAAATAAATTTATAAAAAAATCCCATAAATTAAAAAAATTAACTGTTGAGAAACATGGTCACTTTTCGTATGTTATATCATGCGATAAATTTGATGACATCATTCTCGTGGACCTAGCTCATTCTATTCATAAGAAAAGTTACTCTGAGTAATACATTTGTATTTGAACGCCAATAGTCATTTATCTGCTATAAGAATAACTTATTTCTCCATCCAAAATGCTTAGCGAGATTTAGGCGACGAATTTAGCGGAATGTCGTTAATTTGGTGACTTTTTAAAATATTGTCAAATTAACGAAAATCTCACCAAATGGATAAAAATGACGCTAAATCGATGAAAATGATGACTACTTAACGAAAATTCAATATCTTGGAAAAAATATAAGTATCACTGTAAGAATAACCTATTTTATTTCTGTAAAAGTAGTAAATTTTTTGCATTAAATAAGTAAAGTCATGTGCTGCCCACTTCAGATTTTTTTTTTCATTGATTGCTTGGCATTAGTTATTAATTCATTTTAATATATATCTGCATTTTTTTTCGAATGTTTCTTTGCACCAGAAAATAAAGTTTTTGCATAATGTTACGAAAATGTAAAATGTCTCACTCTGCGTTTCATCTATATTCAAACAATACACGGCGGAAACAGTATGCTTCTATTCAAGGCCTTTGATCCATTCAAGGTGAATATACTCTTAGAGGCAGCTATTTCTATTACGTGAATGTCGACTTGCCATAGTTTGAATTTCGGGTCTTGCCAGATTTGGCGATTTATCGCAAATAGAGACTTTTAGTGACTTGTCGAATACAGAACTGTCTCTAAATATCGAATTCATTTGTGAATACGAATCCTTTCTAGAGAGTTATACGAAGAGTACACAAAAAGTCATCGCTGACTTGGATTGTTGACGTGATACGAGGTAAATTGATTTGCGAGATATGTCAGTGTTTTGAGAAGAGTATCGGCTATTTTGTGAATTTGCTGAGCACTTAATTGCTGTTTCATTGTATCTGACAGTTGTTAAGCGAACTTGTAAGGTAGTTATCGAGCTATTTGCCATATATTGTTCCCGTTTACGCGTGTTAGTAATTTTAAATGGAAGTGTTAGTTATCCCGAAATTTAAACTCATTCTTGTCCTGAGAGTACATCCACGATTTCCAGAGGATACGATGTAAAAATAGGTATACCTAGTACAGTACTAATATAAGCATATTATATATGAGTACATCTGGAATTGATTTTAGGTACATAAACGTATTTATTCAAACAAATATTAATGCTTGAAAACATTTTCCAAAACAGTTTATTGCATTTCATATCCGATCGGGATTCGATAAATTCTCTCGCAATGTTCATTGAAGAATGTGCATCTTTATATAATGCTGGATGTGGCAAGAATTCTATTTCATCTTCAGCAGTGCATATTTATGCAACTTTATGCCGATAATTCACCGTAAAACTTTGTATTACATCCTGGTACAAAAACATTAATATTTGATATAATATTCGATGGGAGGAGCTTAACATTAACTGACTTCAATTTTGGCACACAATATTTTATTTATTTATTTTTTTTAAAATACTGCAAGCTACAGAATGTAGTCGCAGTTACAGCATACAGGAATAAAAATACATTCAAAATATACAGTAATTGCACAACTACACCCATATTCGAGTTAAAATTCTTTACACAAATAAATTAATGCTGATGGTTGTATATTGAGGAACACGAAACTCAATTCCACCCAGGACAGGGGAACAATCAACTTGGCCACTGATAAGACCCCGGAAGAATGAAAATAAAATGTAACCCCTTCTGCTCTGTAAGCTTTTTAAACCAAACAAATCACGTAGAAAAGTAGCGGATACAAGAAATGCTAGTTTTCCTATAATAAAGATAGCTCAAGAAATTATTTTGAACGATCTTGATCCTGTTTGAGTGAACCGCATGAAAAGGCCTGCAGACCACAAACGCATATTCAAGCCCACTGACCAAGGCAATAAAAAGAACAATATTATGAGCAGTGTCGATGAAATGAACAATCTTGCTTTTTTGAAAAGTCATTTTATTCCTTAAACTAGTTTTAGAAAATAACCCAAATTATACAAAACAAATTCGAGTTATCAACATTAAACAGATATAAAATCCGCCAGAACAAGATCGTTTTTACATTATTTGAATTGCAAACATTCAGGGATGGGAAACCTTTTCGATATATCTATAAAATTTGAATTATCGAGGTTCCTTACACTGAGTGCCGGCTGTAATACTTCATATAAATTTGGTTTTAGAGTTATAAAAATGTATGAATGATGTTAAACATATCTATATGTAATATGTCATATATCTATTTATCTGCTAAATTTATCATATATAGCATATATATTTGATATCAAAACAAATTATCAGTTATATCATTCATTTATTTTTTAATTCATTTATTTATTTATTTTTTGTTGCGATAGGTTCAATAAAGAGAAATAAATAGGCTTAGTGGAAAATATTAGAACGATTTGAGCATGGCTCAATTATTTTACCAAATCTTTAAATGTATATTAAGCGCCTTTTCTTTTGGCATATAAAGAAGAATTTGAAACATTCCAGATCAGTATAGTTGACATTTTTTTTATAAAGTTAAGAGGATTAACACGTTTTTCTTCGTTGAGAGCATATTCTTAGTAGTATAAAAATGTCATTTGTTTTTTTTTATCTCTTTCCTACTTTTTATCCAGGTGGGTATTTTATAATGCTTAGAGCACATAGATTAAACAGAAAAAAATGCCTTACCTTAGCTTATGAATCAGTTCCTTCATGCGCAAAATTTATATAATATAATGTTTATAACTTTTCTTAGATAAAGTCTTAATAAATTGAATTTCAAAATCAAAAACATGATTTAATATTTTTTTTCAGTTTTAATCATTCATTAATTTTTAAAAATTAAAAACAATTATTTGTTGACAGCTTTCGTAAATAAATCAAATGGACAAATAATATTTTAAAAAATACCATATTTTTCTTCATGATTAAAGATTTTTGCCACATATATTTGCTTCAGTGCCAGCAATAAGCATTATCTTAAATATCATTTAAAAATCAAAAGCATCCATAACCAGGAATCGAACCATAGAGTTCCGATTATATTTCAGGTATGATGACAGCAACAATACTTCTTTCTTTCAGCGATGCTAAGAAAGCCTTACAAGATAAAGCGAATACAATGTGAATTCTTTGCAAATAAAGCAACATAAATAAATAGTTGTTTTGGAAATACTTGCATGCATATCTTCGGTGTGACCAAACCATTCTAGTGAAATTACCAAACTACAGCAGTTAGTGCGGCCTTGCCTCTTAGCGTGACGAAATAAAATAAAATGATAAATCCCAATAAAATGCTAAACATATGAAAACAGAGTGTGGTATAGAAAAATGATAATACAAAGAGAAAAAAACTTAATCATGCCAAGTTTATTTGTTATTTTAGCACAAATATTACAATGACATACGGTAGTTATGTAACCACTGATCTGTGATAAAATATCTTTTACAATGAAAATCTAGTAATTCATTTATATCAATATATTCCTTGCGTTCGCAAAGTTTTACAGAAATTTTATAGCATTTTAAAGCTGTGTTAGAGCATTTGCGACAGAGTGTATTTTAATTACTTGTTATAGCTAAAACTATTACTTGTTATAGAAAAAATTACTTGTTATAGCTAATGAGGATTTTCCAAATATTTACTATAGAAGTTGAAATGTGGCAGTTTTCCATTTTTTGGAAAGTTTTATACATTTCGTCATCTAAGTATAGGAATAATCTTTAGAATCTTCAGCGTACGACTTAAAATTTCGTAAACGTGACGACATTTTTATAGCTTAATATGCAAATCAGCTGATAGTGAAGATGCTATTTAAATTATTATTAGATATCAATTTCATGCAGATATTCAATAAAACATGAAATTTATTGCTTTGACATTAATGAGCAGTTGAAAATGTATATGTGTTCTTATATATTCATCAGGATGCGATTTGAAATCACAATAACAACGAAAAAAATAAACTGGGAATGTTGAGAACACCATGCATTTGAATGATGAACTGAAACGGTTCATTTTCTTACGGATTTTAGGATATTACAGTCTCTCAAGCTAGGACAACGCGTAAAAAATTTACTGGGGAATCGTACGCTCAATAACCAATAAGTTGTCTTCTTCCTGATAACATTGTGAGGTATAAATAACCTTTCGATCATTATTTCCATCTGTTTGTATTATAATTTGTATTTACTTAAATAACAATTCTAAGAGGTTTGGTTAACAGACAAATCACCCAGCTTATCAGCATTTTCTGCGTTCCTAAGGCAGAATGTGATTAAGTTTCGGATCGTGAGAGTTTCATTTGGTTCTTGAGTAAAAGGCTTCTTTGAGAGTTTCAGAGGGAGGAAGGATAGGTTGGAGGTTGAATGATTCGAGCAAAAATTTGATTTGGAGGAGTTCTGAATGTGGCCGGCAGCCTAGTGGAAGAAAATCCATTTATATACCACTATCACTCGGAAGAGTCTAGTATCCGGCATTTGGCAGCAATACGAGCCAATGTAAAAAGAAACCAGTGGTAAGCATAAAATCTTTAGAATCGTCTTCATTTAAATGTTATCACCAGGCAAGTGATCCATCCTCTGGGTTGACTTTCGGGAGCACCTGGCCTAAATTCGCCGTATCTCCGGGATGTAATTGGGATCATGTGCTATGAAATTACTAAAATGCTCCAATAAGGGGGTCAAAATGATAAAAGAGGAAAAAGGCAGAAAGTGGGATGTAATTCGCCCAAGAAAAAAAGAGGGGGCCACTTTATTTATTTATTTATTTTTTTCATCAAGAGGATGCATAAAACTCAAGTGATTTGTAGTATATTGTGCATTTGTAATTTATCCTGGGCGTGTGCAAGAATAAGTGTGATCTATGTTATCAATTGCTTTAAACAGTCAGCTGCTGTAATTTCTGTGAAGTTCACAATACATTGAGTTTGATTTAAAACAGCGCCATCATGTGTTACTGCCCTTGGACCGAAATGTTTGGATATCGATGATCCATCCTCGAGAACGACTTCGAAAGAGGATAAAGAGACATTCGGTCGTCATAACATAAGTCACTAAACGAGGCAAAACTATGCCTTGTATTAACGTAATGAGCCAGGTTGATAGCTATCTACATATTACATCTATAGATAGTAAAAAATATGAATGAAAGTCAGTGTTTTAACATTTTGGAGATCCTAACTAAAAGTCAAAATGGAATGAAAGATAGAAAATCATTTTTACACTAAAAATTATATGTTACTAAGAATTAATTTCACCAAATTATAACAGCATTGGACAAATATTACTGATTGATGACGTTTCAAATGCTTACAACAGTTAAATTAATTGTAGAGGGTGCGATGAAAGTTTATGAACATTGGTTAAACCATTCAACATTTAATAGTAGAGGCAAAATTATACGGGGTTGTTATTTGTGCCAGGAATTAATCGTCGTGTAACATAAAGCCAATGGTAATGATTCGAAACTTTATAAAAGCCACTGCTAATTAAATTCAGGATAATAACATGTATGTTAAATAGTGGCTTCTATGCCAATATGGTGTTTTATTATACGAAGGGCTTAGATGATCCTCAAATATCCATAAATGGATTTTGGCACACCAGATGCTTGTGATATAATTTTTTATGCATGGAATATTAAAATACAAAGGATGCTGCTTAATAAAGCTATTTTAGAATAAACTAGAAGCAATACAGTTTATTACATTGATAATTTTGTTTATTTTTTACGCTAGAATGTAAAAATTTTGTTAGTCAATAAATTTCTTCCACTATTGCATTTAACACTATGTTGTAATTTATAAATAAATAAGCTACATTTTTTCTCTCAGTAAAATGTTTCATTTTGTTAGTTTAGTGTGCAAATGTTTTATTTTTATTTCTTTTAAATTGACATATGTTATAAATCAACAATGCAAAATAAAATGAATATTCGGAGGAATCTGCATTGTACTGCATAACTTAAAACACTCTGAAACGAATGTGCAATATTCCCCGCGATATAAGATACACAATTTTAATTAAAATTACATCATAACTCACAACGTTTCGGTAGTAGTAAGGAAATTATGTTTTTTCAATTGAAATACGAAGATGTCACTTTATATTTATTCCAGAAATTTACATATATTTTTGTAAAAAAATGTTATTTTCATTGCAAGATGTATCATTGTAAGCTGTAAAAAATATATATGCTATACTTTTAATAAATTGCAGCTGATGGAAGGTATTGCATTGATTTATATACTTTAAGGTCCTTTTCTGGTTCAATATAGACTTTTTAATAGGCTTCTACGCTTTAATGTTGATAATTGTTGTAACTTCTACTATGAATGCTTCCCATATAATCCGAAATTCAAATGCATCAGCTACGGATAGAAATTATGAATACTAACAATTTAGCCATGCATCATTTACAATGCTAAGAATGGATATGAATTTAAAAATATTGTCAAATTTTTCTTAGTTGGGGAATATTTATGTTTCCATAAAAATCTGATTCTACTTTTTTGATTTGCAGACATATTTCTAGATTGCTGTCATCTCATTCTTTTTTCAGTTGCTTTTGTTTCAAAATGTAGACACGACTCTACTTAAAAGGTCAGATGTTTCTGAAAAGAAAAATTCGATTCTGTCAGAAATTTCTCAATGATATATATATATATATATATATTTCTCAATGATATATATATATATATATATATATATATATATATATATATATATATATATATATATATATATATATATATATATATATATATATATATATATATATATATACCCAGCAAACACATGCACAGTAATATTTTGTATATACTCGTAGTTTGAGTAATCGAGTTAAAATATTGCGAATTGTGATAATAATAATTAAAGTAACGGGATTTTAAGACAGAAATTTATTATATATTTTACATTCTAAGTTGAACTCATGCACAAGAATTATTTTACAGCATGTAATAGAGTTCCACATCATTTAGTATATGTATGTCTTAAAATGAAATTGAAATTAGTCGGATGTTAGTTATACTGTTAGGATTTTTTAAATCATGTTTTATGTTCAAATTTGAAACTATTTATTATATTATTATTTATTATATTCTTATACATTTTTATTAAGTGTGTAGGTGTTACATTTTGTCACCACCATCCATTTAGCCGTCGCGAAGCTTGGTTAGTAATGGCTTGTATATCGTATTATGCCAAATATAATAAGATCTGAAATATATAATAAGATCTGAAAAGCAGCTTCAACTTAAGCAAAAGTACGTTCTACAACTTGTTTCTAAATAAATTGTGGTTTCTAACTAGTCTTTTAGATCTGTTAAAGATATGGGAACCAACACAGAAAAAAATATTGCAAATGTTTTATTATGTTAAACAATGTATGGGCCTAAGCGTCATAAACAGTCATCTTAATCGCAAACTGGCCCAGTTAGCTTTTGGTCAGTGGTCGATAATTCTGGTAACAACGATAACTGAGTTATATTCCAAATACCAAAATTGTTTGTTAGCTATTAAAAAAAAACTATTGAAAAATATTGTATATTAAATTGACATTTCACTTAAAATGCCAGAAAACACTGGAAATAGTACAAGATATAGTGCATGAAGATGGAATCTTGTTTTACATACCACAATGTCCGTGTTAACAAAACAGTAAAATCTGTGAAATTTTTATATTTAAATTTGAAAATATTTATTATATTCTTATAAATTTTTATTAAATGTGTAGGTATTACATTTTGTCACCACTATCCATTTAGCCGTCGCGAAGCGTGGATTGTAATGGCTTGTATATCGTATTATGCCATATAATAAGATCTGAAATTTTAAGCATACACTCATTTTTACTAAAAGATTAAAAATGGAGATATATTTTTTATTTATTAACCAATAATATTTAAATAAAAACTATTAATAAAAATGAAATTATCCGATAATACACCTGTTTATTCAGCAACATATTATTTTGTTGATACATCGTAGAAAAGTGACTCCGTTCAATCTGTCTGTCTGTCCGTTCTCACGATAACTGCCGTAAAAATGACTTCATCAAATTGCAATTTTAATATGTTGTTGAGACAGTCTGTGGGGCATATGAGAATGTAAATGAGTAATATCACCCAATTAGTTTCGGATTGAACCTGGGTTGAAACGGGGAAATGCATTCAACCCAATGGGAGCTAATTTTTCAAACAATTTTTAAGCGAAATTAACATATTAATTTGCTTCGAAAATTTTAGGAAATATTCAAATTGTCCAATAAAATACATAAAAAACCCACCAAAATATGTTCATTAGTTTTTAAAATAAGAATTAAAATTATAACTCAACCCATATTATATGAAGAGATCACGTGATCCACTTCAAAATTAAATATGACATTTATGTTGCGTCAAAATCGTGATTTTTTTCAAAATATTTTCTTCCAGTATAAAAATCGTGATTTTTAAAACCACTTTATTTTTGGTTAATTTCTATGCATCTATATTCTGTGCCAACGCAATTACAATATTTTTGAGTTTAAATGATCATCAAACATTGATTATTTATACAACGAAGCCTAATTTTAATGGATGCAAAATGTAAACAAGTGATTGTAAGATCAGTTGTTTAAGAATTGCTAAATTTTTCTCGCGCAAAAATATTTAGCTCTAGAGTTTGGAATAAAAGTGATGTGAATAACATTTTCATTGCTTTTTCATAGAGAGCCGGACGATTTATATTTCGATGACGTCATTTGAATAAAGTCAATTTTTTAAAGTTAAGTATTAATCAAATATTTTCAAATTTTTTCAAATACAATACATTATTGTAGTACTGTGATAATTACAAATACTTCAGCGCTGAATGTATCGCATTTTAGGAATGTTTAAATAAAATTGCATTGCAGTCGGAAAGTGTTTCATAATCAATGTTTTATGCATGATTGATCTTTCTTGTTACTTGGTGATGCATCCAGATTTTTAGAAGCTTCGTTCTCGGCATCTTTATAAATACCGTAATTTATAATAGTGTTGAACAAACATTTAAAAACCATTGAATATCGGTTCAGGTTCAATTTTTGCAGTGTGTGACATGGGTATGGCGCGGTAAGTAAAACTACCTGATCTTATATACCTAAAAGGCATTTCGATTTTAAAGTATATTTTATTAGTTCTGGCATATAATGTGAGACTTTATTATATAAAAGAACTGATTAAAAACATGAATATATATACGAGCTAATACGAGTGATATAAGTTGCTTCATTTATGTTGTTCCAGACAGTGTAAAAATCTATGAATTTTCATCAAAAACAGCGATTTACCAGTAGCGATATTTCAACAGTTTATTTAAATCATAGAAATGCTTTGGCTTGGAATTCAATAAACAAAATATACATATACGGATTTAATTTTCAGCCCAACACTTATAAATATTAGTATGTCTTTAACGTAATGCGTGGTGAATAAACAAATTCAGCAATTAATTCAAACTCCAAAATATATACTTCTTTGCTATATCTGAAAAAAAAAACCTTCAGTTTAAAGGTATAAAATGTTGATTAAAATTATCATCCAGTTTATGACGCAACTAGAAGCCATATTTTTCTAGTTAGAAAGATAGAGAACCAGAACCAATAAAATAAAGAACGTGTTTATCAATAAATAACTCAGCTTTTTATCATAGGTAACAACCAAACATATTTTTAATCAACCTTACCCGATATTTTTAATCAATCTCTTATGCCGTAAACCAACAAAGTTTTCATTTTTGCCAATTGTTCCAGACAGTGGTTTAAATGAAGTTTTATATTCTTTGTTTTAATTTTAACCAAACATTTCACTATTATGTATTGTATTATACCAAAATCGTGATGAGTTAAGTTAAATATTTCTAAACGTTTGAACAAGAATGTAAAAATATTTTAAAAAACATAGGGTAATTACCAGATTCCATAGTTCTCAGAATTGCATATCACTTTGATAAATATTTATCTTCCTTGCTTACACTTTATGGTTACATTTTATATTTGATATACACTTTAAATTTTTAGTTGCCTACAGTCGCTCTTATAAATTTCTGATCCTTTGAATGTTTCGTAATTAGCTATGTTTGTAAAAAAGGCTATGTCTGTACAATTAATAAGGATATAATTCACAACAACATACGTATTTCAAGTTTATGCATCAGAGGCTACAAACAAATTTGAAGGAATTGTATATACGTGCATTGCGAAATAATTAAGCTTTTGTTTTGATGTCTGCCAGATGCTACAGAAATCGCACTTTTCAAATTATCTAGATATTTCGAATGGTATCGAAATTACATGTTATTCTTGAAGGTACAGGAAAATGAGTAAAATTTAGAATCAAGATATTTACTCATAATTTCTAAAAATATGTGCCACCTTTGAAATATTTAATTTACTCAAATAGCTCTCTATTGGTACAATATTCTGATACTGTGGAAAACAATAACATGAATTATAGCTTGTAACGATCTCAGTATCTCAGTTTGGGATCAAACTGTGGATCTTTATATTGACGACCGATGGTATAACCATTGATTTACAGGGATCATTGAAGTGGACCCTATAAGCTTTCTTGCAGCTCTATCTCTTTCCAAATCATTATTATTATTATTATTATTATTATTAAAATTATTTTTTCATAGTGATAACCCTTATAAAAATACAAATCGGGCATTGCTGTGAAATAAATAAATACCAAATACAATAAAATCAATCAAAACCATAATATTACAAGATGCATATGTAAAATTAAAAATAAATTATAGCCATTATTATTAACAAACACAAAAAAACGCTACATGTTTAGTTGAGATAAGAGTATAATGACAGTAGTAGGAGTGTAATGACAATAGTACTAGAGTGTAATACCAATTGTACTAGAGTGTAATTCCAATAGTACTAGAGTGTAATGCCAATAGTATTAGAGTGTAATATCAATAGCACTAGAGAATGCTAATAGTGAGTATATGTTATTAACGCTTAAATTAAGCATACATATTTGTAGGATTTTTGATAGAATTTTTCAATAGATATCACGCTAATGTAAACTTGTAATATCTTATAAGGAGTGGTGCTACATTTTTAGCAAATGTGTTAACTCATTTATTATTAACATACTTAAAAATCATTCAAATATGTGATTTACTTTCAAAGAATATAACTTGGAATTTCTCGAGATTGTCGAAATATTTGTTCATGAGTTACCCTGCCCTTAGATTCATACATGCACAGACACAAGGACATATCTTAAAATGTGATTTTTTCGTATACGAAGAGACTTAAACATAGCCAATCCATCCAAGTTCGAGATCTATGACATACGTGATGAGCAGCATATTTTTATGACGTATCCTCTGAAAACATGGGTATATTTTCAGCATACAAAGACGTATCTGAATATTTAGATAACTAACGCCTTGCTTGAAGCATAAATAAGCGTTAACAAGAACAATATAAATCTTTAGCTATCATACAAGTTCACAGTACAAATGAAAGGTACAATAAAACAGCAATAAAATGCTCAAATAATTCATAAAAGAGACGAATATATACTTAATGCCCTGATATATCCTCAATCTTTTACATAGCTTGAAAGTATTCGTATTTCTCAAGTACTTTTATTCGTATCACATAAACAGTTTTGCTATGCAACTGGAAACTGAACCAAAGGTCTTTGAAATTGAATCAAAGATCTCTGAAATTGAACCACTGATGCATTAAATGTGTTGTTTTTGTAACGAATATTTAAATTACTGTTTTGTTTTTTTACATTTCCCTTAGTCATTATTTTCAATTGATGATGACATATATAAAAGCTATATTTTCTGAAGAATAAGCATTTATTCAAGGAAAATATACTATGAATGATTATATAATTTTGCTCAAATTATTTTCAAGTAATCTAAACGAAATATACTTTATTATTCAAATAGTCGAACAAATGTATGAAGCATATTTCGGGGGTTACATGAAAACCCACCTTTTTTTTACAGAAGTATCCCATCTTTTATATGATAACTTTGATACATTTGTGTTATACTTTGATATATGCTAGATATAAATTATACACGTATTTCTTCTGTATGTTTTTAACTTGTACAAATATGAAACAGTTTCTTTTTAAATGTAATTGTAAAGTCTAACTAGGAAAACCTATTCTAAAGAATTTGTTTCGGAATATTTTAAGCAATATAATAAGAAAACATTATATTCAAATGTGTATTGACTGTTTTAAAGATGCTTTTTACTTTCCCTGCACTGCATACATGGTAATGTATAGGGAAAGTGTTGGAATCATGTTATCGGCTAATGTGATCAACGGATCTGTAAGTTTTCGGACCTCTAGAATATGAAAACTCTAATTTTAGCGTGACGTCTGTGTGTGTGTGTCTGTCTGTGCAATGTTTGTAACCACTCTAACCCAAAATAATGGACCAAATTTCAGAAAATTTGGCAAGTAAGTCACTTGTGTGTGACCCTGGTGCTGATTAGTTTTGGTACGATTCGGGATAAAAGAACCCGCCTTTTCTTAGAAATGGCTCGCAAAAATTACCTGTGTCTGTTTTAGCTAAATAACTAATGGACCAAATTTCCAACAATTTGTTAGAAAAGTTGCTTGTGGGCTACCTTGGTGTTCTTTAGATTTTAGTACGATTCGAAAAAAGAAATACCTTTCTTTCTTAGTGAAATGGCCCTCAAAAATCGTCCAGAAATAAAACAAGAAAGATCAATCATGCATAAGCATTGATTATGTAACACTTTCCTACTGAAATGCAATTTCATTTAAAAATCTCTAAAATGTGATGCATTCAGTGGTAATATCTTTTACATTATCACAGTACTACAATAATTTATTATACTTAAATATTTAAAACTGTATCGAAATATAAATCATCTGATTCTCTATGCGAAATCAATGAATACGTCATTCATTTAACTTGTATTCCAGACTTCAGAGCTAAATAATTTTGTGCGAAAAAAATTCAGCAATTCTTATGTAACTCACCTTACAATCGCTTGAGATATTTGCATTCTGCATAAGTTAAAATTAGGCTTCGTTGAAGAAATAATAAAAGTTTAGGGATCATTTTAAATCACAACTATTGTAATTGCGTAGGCACGGAATTTAGATATACAGATAATACACAGATAAACAGATAATATATGTGTGTGCGTGTGTATGTATTCAAAGTATTGGAATCGTGCCGAAGATCAGAACTCGAATTTTCGAAGGATCTACACGTTTTGGGACTTCCAGAACACGAAAAAACTATTTTTAGGAAGACGTCCGTGTATGTAAGGGTGTATCTGTGTGTGTTTCTGTGTGTCTGTGAGGATATTGCATCCACTCTAACTGAAAAACTAATGGACCGTATTTAATAAAATTTGGTAGGTAAGTTTTTTGTGGGAAACCCTGATGTTCATTTGATTATAGTACGATTCAGAATAAAAGAATCTGCCTTCTTTGCGAAATGGCCGGCAGAAATTGCCTTTATTCACTCTAGCTAAAAACTAATGGACCAAATTTAACACAATTTGGTGTATAATATTTCAGTAACCTACAAGTGATTTATATACCAAATTTAACAAAATTTGTTATATAAATCACTTGTAGGTTATTTTAGTACGATTCGGGAAATGGAACAGGCTGTTTTTACGAAATGGCCCGCAAAAATCGTTAAATATAAAAATAAAAGACTACGTGTGCTCAATTATATCAATTAAATTCCTATTTTCTGCATGATTTTCGACAACAAAAAGAATAAGACCAACCCCATTACTCTAGGACTAGCCGTTCTTGAGATATTTTAGTTTTTTGTGTTTTCGCTACGTCACTTTTGACAATAAGTCCATCTATCAAATGAGTACCAAATTTAAGTTAAATGTGCAAATTAAATGTCATTTAAAATACTTATGGATGTTATTTTGTGCAGATAAACTCAAATTATTATTGAAGAAATAAAGAGAACTTTAATATGAGTCTGCAGTGAAAGGCATGTGCTGTCCACATCACAATTTTTAACAATATTACAACATTGATTTATAGAAGTGAACAGGGATTATTTGCAGGCCATTTCGAAAAAAAATGTGGTATCTATATATAAAGATCCACCAAATTGTTGTAGAATAAAATGTTCTACAAATTTAAGCTGTACACCAAATTTTAACTCTCCTGGACATAGGAAAGTGCATTAAAAACGCCATTAAATAAGTATATCATGAAAAGTTATGTAAAATTAAAAAAAAATTGAAAAATTGTTATCTACTAAATTTATTTTAAAATGTGAAGCCTCTGTCATATCCATATTCATTAAATTTTTGGAAAGATATTAATTACATAATATATCTATTTTTTCTTTCTGGAGGATATCGCAAAAGTCAGAATTTTAATGAATTCGTTTTTCTCCCTATATTAAATAATTTTTAATTAAAAATCTACCTAACATATTTCACTGAAATTTGTTTTATATATTTTATGGGATAATGTGAATATTTCCTAAAAATTTCGAAGCTAGTTTTGAATTTTAAATGCAGTTAAAAAATGTTTGAAAAATTAGGTCCCATGGGGTTCAATGTATTTCATTTTTTCAACCCGGGTTCAATAAAAAACTAATTGGGTGATATGATTTATTTATATTCCCAGAGGTCCCACAGACCGTCTGAAAAGCATACTAAAATTTCATTTTGATAAAGTCATTTTTACGGCAGTTATCGTGCTAACGGACAGACAGACAGACAGATAGACAGACAGACAGACAGAATGAACAAAGTCCATAAACACTTTTCAACTATGTTGTAAAGTGTTAATAAAATACTACAAGTGCATGAAATAAAAACATATTTTATTTTTGACGATGAAACAAATAAGACTTTAAGATGGATTATTCTTGAGACAGTTAAATTTTTTAATTTAGGGGAACAAAAGACGTTTTTCACTGTAGTGAAAAAAACAATTTATGACATTTCGTAAAATTTAATAGACCTACCCCTAGACGGTTATGCTAAAACTGATAATATTCTGGCATAATTCGGAAAAATGTAGCCGCAAGAATAGTGAAAATTTAAAATACATAAAATTGCTGAAAGATATGAATTAATTGGTTGTTTTTTATTTAACTTTTGGAAACGAAGCGAATAACTCTAAGGTGAATCGTTCAAGAGATATTTGAGTTTTTTGGAATTTTGAAGAGCCGAAGTATGTAAAGTGCATTTAGTGGTGGGTGGTGGTGTCGTGTCCACACGAGTCAGTCGCTTAAATAGATCCATATGCGAAGACCACGGCCCTGGCGACCTCAATAATTCTATGGGAGTAGAGCATCTCCTGTGGAAGTTCCACGATGTTTTGAAGAGCTGCCAAAATGGCAGGACATGTAAGGACATGTTCAGGAGAGACTTCAGTTTCGGGACAGTTTCTACAGTCCCTGTAGACCCTAGCTCCATTTTCATCGATTTTCATACCCCTGTAGTGACGTGTACGAAGTCTTACAATTGTTTTTGTGATGATTCTTTCTTCATTTATTTCACAGATTCGGTCACTTTCTCGAATTGAGAATTCTCTAAGTCTGAATCTTGCCATTGCATTCGCTTAATCAAGGTGGCGCAATTTACGTGGCCACTATTTAGGTGTCTCACTTCTTTGGCCAGATTGTCGGCAATCTCATTTCCTTCGATATTAACATGTGCAGGAATTCATTGCAGGGTGCAACTTTTCTCTAGTTGTTTGATCCTGTCAAGGAGATGTATATCACCAGCAAGTCTTGAACATCCCAATTGGATTGCCTCAATGGCAGCCTTAGAATCACTAAAGATAACCAGGCCATTAGCCCTATCGGAATCTGAAAGAGAGATATAGATATTCAGAGCTTCCTGTATTGCAATAAGTTCACTGGTGTAATTGGATGCAATGAGGCCCGCTCCAATTTTTTTCTGTATAATTTTGTCATTTGGTAAAACGATTCCAGATCCTCCATTTAAAATGGTTTCATCAGAGGAACCATCAGTTTAGGTATGAACAAGAGTCTCCCTAGAAAAGGATTCAATCGTTTTAGCTGATTTGGCGTTGATAGTATCTGCCAATTTTTTCTTTGAACAGGGGTCCAAAAGTTGAGTGTTTAGTTTGGTATTATCAGGGAGGCAAGAAGGAAGAAGCGGTTCTTGATAGATCTCATATTTGCTGTATTCGAAGTCATGGTTTCTCTTAATTTCTTGGTTAAATTGAAAAGGGGATGAACGCTTGAGTCTCATCTTACCTGTGCGATTTTTAAAAGTCTGTCTGGATATATGTTCCAAAGTGCTACTTCTAGCCTTATTTGTAAATTTGATGGAATTATACATTCTCCTTCTTTCAAGTGTTTCAAGACCACATTCGCGCCCAATTTTTTCATTGCATGTAGAGGAGACAGCTCCCGCTATGATCTTAGCAGTTCTTGCCTGGACCCCTTCTAGTTTATCCAGGGCAGTCCTAGAGGCGTGGGCCCAAATGGGCGACGCATATTCCAAAATAGGTCTCACTAACGAAGTGTAAGTAGTTATAAGAGTTTTAGGCCGAGCTCCCCAGTCTGTGCCACATAGACTTTTGATGATATCCAATTTCTTAAGAGATCTATTATCACAGTTTTTAATGTGCTCAGTAAAACGAAGTTCTGTGTCCATAGTCATTCCCAAGTATTTAGGATTTTTTAGCATAACAAGCGGGGAGCCGTTAATGTAGATTTTAGGATCCAACTGTTTTCTATGTTTTCTAGCTGTTGTGAAGATGCTGAAATTTGTTTTTTGGGATTGATCTGCAGCTTTAATGTCTTCGACCAATTCATAATGTCATTTAATGAATTGTTTATTGATTTCTCAGACTCTGAAATTATGTTGTCAGTATGCCATATAGCTATTTTATCAGCATAGCAAGCAACCCTTGTATACTTTGTAAGGTGTGGGTGAATGTCATTCACATACATCAAGAAAAACAGGGGGACTAAGTACAGAGCCCTGGGGGACACCTGCAAAAGTTTTCCTGTCTTTAGATAGTATTCCATTATATCGCACTCTAATTCTTCTATTTATCAAGAAGTCATCAATCCATATCAGGGCATTGCCTCGAATTTCATGTAGATATGCGATTAGTATGAGTTTTTGGCTCCATACTGTATCAAATGCTGAGGACATGTCCAGGAAGATAGCAATGGTCTTTTTGGTAGGTGTTTCCTTTAAACCATCTATAATAGATTGGCTTAAATAAAAAAGCTGCTCTTCAACGGAATGCCGTTTTCTGTATGCAGTTTGATAGAAATTTAATCTTTTGCTTTTTGAGAGCTCTTCCATAATTCTGGAATGAATGATTCTTTCTAAAATTTTGCATAATACACTAGTAAGAGCAATCGGCCGATAGTTTTTGCATTCTGAGGCTGATATGTTTGGTTTTAGCAGAGGAAAAATAATAGAGGTTTTTCATGACTTTGGAAGTTTACCCCTTATCCATGTGGTATTGATTATCCTAAGAAGATGTTTTTTAGTTGTTTCACCAAAATGCCTAATCATTTCTCCAAAAATGAGATCAGTGCTAGGAGATTTCTTTGCGGCAGTGCTTCCAATAGCTGTTTCTAGTTCTTGCCTAGTGAAGTCGCGAGTAAAGGAATCATCATGTCTATATTCTCTGGGCTCCCGAAGGATCTTTTTAACATATCTTTTAATATTTTTGTCTTCTTTTTTAAATGTTATCCTGCTTCCATTGCTATAGTGCATTGCAAGTGTAATTGCCACTTTCTTGTTTGTATCCGCTCCAGTTCAATTGACATCGAGAATATTAGAATTCTGGACAGCAACAGGAGAAAAGCAAGTGTTTAGTGTTCTAATAATCTTCTAATGCGTTACATCACGCCTAGGGTCTAGGCTTTTGCAAAAATCCTCCCATTTTTGACGTTCACAGCTTGAGATTTCATTCTCGACTTCGTCAGTAGCTTCGGCAAGAAGCTTTCTGTTCTGTTCCGAGTCAGATGAATAGTGCAGTTAGTTTGCCAAATGAAACGAACATGTAACTGTCATTTGGATATGATATTAGAAAAGTATAAATGTTATTTTCTGCAATTAAGTTCAACTTAACGCATCCTGAAATAAAAAAATCAGATGTGGGCACCACATGACTTTCCTTATATAATGCAATAAAATTACTACTTTTAAAGTAAAAAAAAAAGATTATTTTTATAGTAATTATTTATATTCTTTCCAAGATATTGAATTTTCGTTAATAAATCGTCACCTTCCATGTAGTCATCATTAATGAGTCGTCATTGATTTAGCGTCATTTTTATCCATTTGGCGAGTTTTTCGTTAATTTAGCAACATTTAAAAAAGTCGCCAAGTCGGCAACATTCCACCAAATTCGTCGACAAGATCTGCCAAGCGTTATGACTGAGAAATAAGTTATTTTTACAGCAGATAAATGCCTATTAGCGTTCAAATGCATAAGTATTACACAAAATATTTTTTTCATGAATGGAACAAACTAGATCCACGAGAATGGTGTCACCAAATATACCGCATGGTATTACATATGAAGAGTGAACATGTTTCTCAATAGGAAATATTTTTTTTTTTATTTTATGACTTTTTGATAAATTTTTTGAAAAATGTGCAAAATCTCAAGAACGGTTCATGTTACCGTTCTAAAATTTATGTCAATCGTTTTATAATGAAAAATTACATACGAAATGCCAATTTGCGTAACTTTATTAGAGATTTTGATTTTTTAACATTTTTTTCAAAAATTCAACTCGAAAATTTAGGGGGGGTTCTGAACATTCGATTGCGTATAAAAACAATAGGCTTCCGGTGTTTACGGATTGTAATTTTTGTACCCAATTGCGTTCGTATCGGTCCATTCGTTCATCAGTTATCGTCTCCACAGACTCACTGACACACACACACACACACACACACATACAGACATCACTTCAAAAATGTTTGATTCGTGATCAGGGATGCTTGAAACATGTTCTCCCGTCGAAAACTCGAATTAAAATTTTCGACCCCGTCACAATACTTTCCTTATACATTCTGTATTTAAGGAAAGTTAAAATAGATTATTTTTATAGTAGATATTTGTATTCGTTCCAAGATATTGAATTTTCATCAATGAGTCGTCATTTACAATGATTTAGCGTCATTTTTATTCATTTGACGGGTGTTTCGTTAATTTAGTAACATTTAAAAAAATCGCTAAGTTGGCGACATTCCACCAAATTCGTCGCCAAAATCTCGCCAAGCGTAATGAACGGAGAAATAAGTTATTCTTACAGCAGATAAACGACTATTGGCGTTCATATACAAAAGTATTACTCAAAGTATATTTTTTCCTGAATGGAACGATATAGATCCACGAGAATGATGTCACAAAATTTATCGCATTGTATTACATATGAAAACTGACATGTTTCTCAATAGGAAATATTTTTTAAAATTTTATATGACTTGTTGATATATTTTTTTAAATGTGCAATATCTCGAGAATGATTCATGTTAGCGTTCTAAAATGTATGTCAAACTTTTTCTATTGAAAAATTACATAAGAAATGTCTATTTGCGTAACTTTATTAGAGGTTTTGATTTTTTGACGGTTTTTTTCAAAATTTCACTCGAAAATTTAGGGAGGTTCTGACCATTCTATTGCGTATAAAAACAATAGGCTTCCAGTGTTTACAGATTGTGATTTTTGTACCAAATTTCTTTCAAATCGGTCCATTCGTTCGTCAGTTATTGTCTCCATAGGCTCACTGACACACACACATACTTTCACACACACACACACATACATCACTTCAAAAATGTTCTATTCGTGATCAGGGATGCTTGAAACGTGCTCTCCTGTCGAAAACTCGAATTCGAATTTTCAAACCCGTCACAATACTTTTCTTATACATTATGCATATAAGGATAGAAAAAATAAGAAAACAAATTCGAATTTGTAGGGAAAGTCATGTGCTGCTTATTGAAGAACAAATAAACATTATCTTTATATTTCAAACTGGCCCGCAAATTTCGTATGTATCTCCTCTAGCTGATAAACTAATTGACTAAATTACACAAAATTCTGTAGATAAGACGTTTGTGGGATACCTGGATAGATTTTAATACGATTCGGAAAAAAGCATCTGCTGTTTTTTGCGACATGGCTGGTAAATCCAAAATATCCGATGTCAAATATAAAATACCGCTTCCTCTCAAATGTATCAATTAAATGATGTGTATGCATATTTTTTTACCACAAAATGAATAAGATCTACCCCATTACTAAGATAGACCATTCTAGAGAAATTTATATTTTTAATTTTGAGGACAAGAAGGCATTTTCAATGTACTTGAAAAAAAATTATGATTTTTATTTTAACTTAGTAGTTAAGTCCCTTGATGGTTAACCTGATGTTGATTAGATTTTGATATGATTCGGAAAGGTATAACTCTTTTTTCCGAAACGTTCTGCAAAGATAGTGAACATCTGAAATAAATCATTAAACTGTTGAAATATATTAATTAAGTGTTTGTTCTTCAGGTAAATTTTGTCAAACTGAGCAAATAAGACTGACCTTATGACTGTAGGATGAAACAGATACACTAATGTACAGATTTAAAAAAAAATCTCGTAAAATTTACAAAGAAAAAAAAATCACAATCCACATTCTAGTTAATTTTAAAATTGATAATTTTCAATAAACTAAACGAAAAAATTGTTGTAGTCCGTACGTTCGAAAAGATAACAAGTAGAAACTCTTCCATTATATCAGGACTGTTTGACATTTTGTGAAGTGTACAGCTTTTATCTGGTTTAGTGTTAAAAAAATAAAATCCATAAAATTATATTTCGTAATAAGTTAAAGTCATTCGATAATTAAATCAAAAGCTCTGAACGATATAAAATCTCAAAAGGATACTCTTTTTCAAAATATTCTGTTAATAAGAAGGAGGGAAATATAAATGTTTTGTTTTTCCCTCCAACTTGGCAACATTTTTTTGAGAATATGAAACTTATCGGATTATTACTTTAAAGAAATCTAAAAGTTTCAAGGAATGTTATTTTTAACTCACTAATTCTTTCTCATAGTTTTGCAAGTTGACAACAGGGGAAACACATTTTTTTCTCATACTATGTAATATGTAATATAATATAAAGAAATTATTGTTTTCATGAAAATTTTCGAATTTAAGATTTTCATGCCAATATATGTTTTAAGACCACCTAAATGCGTTTTGACTATTTTTGGAGTGATATCCGTCTGTTTGTTTATCAGTCTGCATGCCTGTGGTCGATGTCTTGTGTACACGATAGCGGCCACAAATATTAATGGATTTTCACAAAACTTTATATCCGACTTTGATATTAAAAATCTGGAACGAGATAGAATTTTTTTTAAATTCGAACAAAACGTACAACATTAATAAGAAATTTTATATTTTCTTTAACATTAAATTTGGCAAAATCATGCATAGAAAAGTTTATTTATGGTTCAATGATCATGAGACTTAATAGTTTCAATCATTGTTGTAAAAACTAACAGCGATACAACGATTTTATTCCTGTTGTCATTAGCAAGCATTGGGGGGGGGGGGGGGGATTTACATTCCCGAGGGTACAATGCCAAGTATGGTATCATTCAAAATATTTATTCAAACCCTTTAACGTGAAAGCTACAATGCGAAATTTGGAAGAAAAACAACTAAAATGAATTATGTTATGAAGAAATCTAGTTAAGCCATATTCCAGCTAATTTTGATATCTATTACGACTCCATCATTTCCAATCGTTGAGAAATAGATAAAAATGTACAATTGCTGACAAACGTACTATCACGCTATTGCTTTTATGACATGTAAGTTATGATATTGCATTATGTTTGTAATATCACCAACATTAATTTAAATCATAATGCGTAATTTACAACTAAGTATAATTGGCTTTATTCTTAAATATTAATATATATGTTCTTTTCCGTCCATCTAGATTGTAATTTTCCATGAAATTTCTTTATAACGACGGATGCTTAACGACGGAAGTTTATGTTCTCTATTAAAAATTATAACTCTTCAATAATTAACAAATCAGTTAATAATAAACTTTTTTGAGCCGATAAAACAAGTATTCCCTCATAGGATCTGCCAATAATGTGCAAGTTAGATTGTGGCTAAAAGATGTAGCATTTAATTTGATTGGTGAAAAGTGTACTATACAAGATTATTCCATTAGTATTTAAGAAACGTTTTAAATTTCTATTAAAATGTACTAAAGATGAAAAAGCAGGGTCTACTACTAGGAAATCGATTATGCAGTAATGATTGATAATTTTTGCAGCGCCTCTAGTGGCGAATTGAAGAAGACAGCATTCCCATCTCAAAATTAAAGCAAGATGTGTTAAAATTTCAAGTACAAAGTTGTAGACCTTTCTCTCTTTGGTGGGAAAATACGTACGCTTTGCATATAATATGTACACAGAAGGTAAAAAATTATATCGACGAAAATGAATAATTATAATTATCCATTTTCGTCGACATAATTTTTAACCATTTTATGTCGAATAATTATTAAAGAGGAACATGCTCGTGTATTTAAAGATTGTGAAAATACATTTGAGCGAAAGCAGTCATATATATTTTATAATGCAGCTTTGTAAGTCAAATAAAATGCATAAAATCCAAGTTTGGATGAGAAACTGGATTTATGCGCTTGGAAATTCAAATGGAAATCGGAATTTTATAGGTATTTGATATTTTCATCTCATGATTGTATTGTTATTTTTACATATTTTATTTATATTCATCTTTTGGATATTTTATTTTTACTTTCCTTATATACAATAATGTATAAGGAAAGTATTGTGACGGGGTCGAAGATTCGAATTCGAGTTTTCGACGGGAGAGCACGTTTCAAGCATCCCTCATCACGAATCGGGCATTTTTGAGGTGATGTCTGTGTGTGTGTGCGCGTGTGCGTGTGTGTGTGTGCGTGTGTGCGTGTGTGTGTGTGTCAGTGAGTCTGTGGATACAATATCTCACGAACGAATGGAGCGATTCAAATGAAATTTGGAACAGATATTACAATCCGTAAATACTGGAAGTCTAATGTTTTTAAACCGAATCGAATGTTCTGAACCCCCTAAATTTTCGATTGAAATTTTGAAAAAATCATCAAAAAATGAAAACCTTTAATAAAGTTACGGAAATAGACATTTCTTATGTAATTTTTCCTTTCCTTACAAAACAATTGACAAAAATTTTAGAACGATAGCATGAACCCTTCTCTAGATATTGAACATATTTCAAATAAATTTATCAAAAAATCACATAAATTATGAAAAATATATTAACTGATGAAAAATATGCTTACTTTTCATATGTAATATCATGCTATAAATTTGTTGACTTCATCCTCTCCTTCTATTCATGAGAAAATATATTTTGAGTAGTACTTTTGCATTTGAACCCCAATAGTCATTTATCTGCTATAATAATAACTTATTTCTCCGTCCAGAACGCTTGGCGAGATTTTGGCGATGAATTTGGAGGAATGTTGATTCAGTCAATGATAGGTATCAAAATAATAGAGTAATCAAGTATTCGTGTTCTATTAAGTTGAATTTAATGTATTTAAATGCAGTAGAAAAAAATATTGAGGTAATTATAACTTATTTTTGCATCTGGTGTGAGTTTGCACGCAACTTTTGGAAATTTTATGACTTTCATGTCACACGGAATATAAGGCTGGCAAAGACGGTATATTCTTATGACCTTCGTTTGTAAGCTTTTCTACAGAATTATATTTTAAATGTATAAGCACAATTAATTAGCAACAACTTGTTCAACCTGAATAACTTCTTTTTTCGACCCAGACCGTCCGATTTACCAGAAGGTGTAGTATATCTGTTTGGACGGCTGGAGAAATATCGCCAAATGAAGACCTGAATCCAGTAGGGGTGACATCCACGGAGACTGTAACTTCCTACCCTTGCTACCAACTTACGTAAAAGACTTTTGGACCTACAGATTTAACGTGATAGTACTCCCCGTATACCCGAGAATAGATTGGGCTGCGACGAGAATCCAAATCGTGTCCTCCGGGTTTAATATCAGTGTTCTAATCACCGAACTAAGATGCCTCAATTTATGAATGTGGACAATTTATGAATGTGGACAATTTATGACACCAAAATGATGAATGAGGTGTTTCATTCTGGATTGCGTTATATTATCCAAGTTGTAATATGTTTTTCATGTATGACGAATTGCAACCTATTAAAATATACAACGCCATTATTTTCGATTGAATCACCAAAATTGTTCTTCGAAACATGCTATAATTAAGTTAAGCGTTAATTGAAAAAATGTTAAACTTTGCATACTCGATTGGCTGAGTATTTCGAAAAATATACACGAACGAGCAGCAGTAATCAATAAGTCCTTATTGAACAATGCACAGCGTGAAAATAAATAGTTTTAAAATGTGTTCTTCAACGCGCTTGCAGGGATCCAGACACACTACTCTATTTTACTCTTCTACCTTGTGAACACAGGGGCAGTTTAGGAAGGAATCGAATTATAAATTAACGCTTTACTGTGTAATGTGAGTGAGGTAGTCATATTGGGATTCATACGCAATAAATGTACGTAAAGTAAATATTCTAATATACTAAATTTAATCTTTTGGTATTGCTATTTCACAAAGATCTTGAAACCGCAACGAAATTTTAATAGGTAATTCAAAGCAGAATCAGAGCATCTTAAATTTAACGAAATGTAACTTTATATCCGTAAACGAAACATCTTAACTATGCAAAAGTATAAACATTCAAAACAACTTGAAACGGGATTCTTTTATTCCAGAGTTAGACTGCATCATACATATGGGAAATAATATCTCCCACATTTTGGAAAGTCTGCCAGATTAAATTCTCTGCCCGCATGTCTAGGTAAATACATAAGTAATGGAATTACAAAAATGTCGATATAGACATGGTCAGAAAAGAATGATTCTCAGCTCAAAACCGTATAGAAGAACGTAAATATGGATATCAATGCAAGATTCCTGCAAGACATTCACACGACGAGACGTTAAAGAATGAAAGAATTACCACCAAGGGACATATCCCATTGTTCACTTCAAACTCCTAGATATATCCAAGTAACGTAACATAAGTTGTCTAGTGCCAATATGCACCAGTTTGTGTGTAACAGTTGTGGAAGTTTCTAATGGTATGCGTACTGGTTGTAAAATTGGTAGAAAGGCAATCCGATTTCAACAATATTTATAAGAATATTGAATTACAAGGTAGGCGGAACGCCAAAGGAAGTGAATAATAAATGTGCATTAAGGTTGCATTTGACTATATAACATGAACTATAAGTAAATCATTTGATAATTCAAAATGCATCTAATTTTTAAGTTTCATCGTCTGTAGGTTGTTTGAATTTCCGAAATTCACCATAGGATGTTCATTTGAAGCCAATTTATCATATCAGTGTAGGTAAAAATCACTGGAATTCACATTTCCTCTATACTCCACACTGCTGTCAAAACCGACGATGTTAGCCCACAAGTGCATGTTCTCCGAACAATAGGAGGAAACATGCAAGTGCTTTTAAAGCTATTTATAAAAAATCTGAAAGTGGCCTACACGTAAAATTTTATGCGTAGAAAAAGAGATGGAAAATGTGACGAACGTCCTATTTTACTAGTGATTGACTGTTTCTTGTTGATGTTATCAGTCGCTCGATGACACTTAACATGTCTGGTGAATTTCAGAGTGATATTTTATACGATCAATATCTTAGTGGTATAATAGTTGATATGAGATGTAAAAGTGCCATGTGTATGACAAAAAAAAAAGTGTCATGTGTATGCTGCAGGGGTATGTTTCAACAAAAAATAAGAGAAATAAGAAAACACACTTCTAATTGAAGTCGTTATTTAGGCGCTTCTTACTCGTTTAGCTTTTTGAATATTTCAGAAAGCGAAATTTCATTCAGGATATACTTTCATTGTCAAAATATAGTAGATGAATATATATATATATATATATATATATATACATATGCGATTGTATAAATATATATATATATATATACAATCGCCATCTTAATGAAGACTGTATTTAGATGGATATATATATATATATATATATATATATATATATATATATATATATATATATATATATGTATGGTCTGGGGGGTCACAACTCCCCCCGGCCACTTGTGATACTTTTCGTTTTTCACATTCATCTTTTGCTTTTCTGTGTATTAGGTATTCTTTTTAGAAATTATATATATATATATATATATATATATATATATATATATATATATATATATATATATATATATATATATATATATATATATTCATATAAAAACAGTCTTTATTAAGATAGCAATTGTTTTGTGTTTTTGAAACTGGTGGACCAGTATATATATATATATTTGTGTTTATGCTGCATTTAAAAAGTTTTCAAATTTTCAACTTATTTTTAAATGGCTTGAATGTAAGATAATTTTAGTAATTCCTTACATATCCGATGTAGTGTTGTTGATAGCATTTCTGAGCGCTATACAGAAGACACTAGTTGGATCCCTATTTCTCGAGAAGTGTTGTATTGAGCTTCAATTTGGCATAATTTTCTACACTGATGTGATGCAATATTTTACCGCGACTTGATCTTCTTCGAAAACACAGAACATGCGACACGGAAATTACATATGCGACTCGAAGATAGTATATGCCACCAAATAGAGACAAAAAGATCATTTGAGATCTTTGTGGGTGATAATTTACAATAATAATGTATAAATGTGTTATATGATATATAACTGTGTAATGTACTTGTAAGTAAAGTATCCGCCTTCCTCGACTCATTCTGATTACTTTATTCTACGGATGAGTCTATTTATGTTGCGGGATTACATATCCGTACTTATCTCTGTCAAAGTGACTCAAACTTAAATTCTTCGATATTCAGACCTTTTGGTCCCAGGGACACAGGACTGCACAGAGTAATCAAACTATATGTATTATGCACTTCACAGACACAACAGAGCAGCTGGTTGGTTAAAACAATTTATGACATAGACAGTAATTATTATTGCACCCCCTCCCCGAATACATTACAAATATACGAGATGTTACCATAACTGGCCTGGTGATAACTCTTAAATGATGACTTTTCTAAAGCTTTTATGCTTACCACTGGTCTTCTTTTACCTCGCCTCGTATTGCGACCAAACCCCGAATACTAGACCTTTCCTAGTCATTTTTGTATTCCCTGGGATTTCCTTCCACCCCCTTACTCGAATCCTTCATCAATCCAAGAACCCTCTACTCAAACAGCCACTAGTCAAGAAGCCCTATTTCCTTCCCAGCACTCGCTCAAGAAGACACGCACGACTTACTAAACTCTCCCGATCCGAAACGTATTCCTACTCTCATGTAGGAACGCAAACAATGTTGATTGGTTCGCTGATTCTTCAAACAATCGAACCAGTTAGGATCGCTAGTTTACGTAAACGTAAATTATAATGAAAACTGAGGGAAATAATAATCGAATGAATATTTAGACCTCACAAACTGTGTAATGTATAACTGCAATAATTTACATTAACAATAGAGCCCTTCTCATTTTGAAGTATTAAAAAAAGACAAATGAAACGGGTGTTTCTATTTGATCAGCAAAATCCATGTACTTATAAGAAAATATGCTTTCGCCTCAATCATAGTCTTCATGGCTAAAGATATTTTACCAGCTTTCATTTATATAAGTTTTTCCAATTTTAAAATAACATATAATAAAAAAATGCACTTCAATAGGACACATATCATATATACCATTTAATAATTGGCCTATTGTTACATTAACTGTGTGATAAATTGCAAATTAATTATTCTGATTATTATACTGTGTAAATTGAATATTTTGTGATAAACTATTTCCTGAAGCTCATACTATTTTAATGGTCGTAACACAAATTAATATTTGAAACTCATTTTCCTTATAATTCCTTTCTAATAGTATGCAATTATATACATACGCAACCGTATTTGACAGCGATTGGTATTTTAGCGGTGAATTAATGCGAACCAAACAATTCATTAAAACTGGGCTTGAAACATAAAGATAATAACTAACAATTTACCTATCAGAATTCATATAACAATGGATTCATCTGCTATCTATTATGCCTTCGCCCTGTCTCTATTTTTAATAATAACTTAATATAATTAGATTTAATTTGAATGATCTGTAAATTTTATTTCAGCTTCTGTTATAATTTAGGCATATTGAAATGAAATAACAATACATGTATTTTTAATTAACATACAAAAGAGTGGTGAAGCGGTTCTTCAATAATTCATTTATTTGAGTTTTATTCCTAAAATAGTACGGATGAATATTTTACATTATGCCGAATTTGCACTTTTAATTTAATTTTTGTTTTCATTTGGTAATTTAACATATTTTCGAAGGCGGCATATAAAAAATGCAAATTGCGTATAAAATAAATATTTAGATATATTTGAGCATACGCAATATAGTGATACAGTTGAGACAGTTTCATTTCCCAGGGGCGCGACAGACCAGTGGTTAGTCCGCGGGAATTGCACTGGGTCGTCCGTAAAACTTTTAGCATACAAAAATATGAAATTTGGTACATTTATAGAGAAATAATAGTGTAACACGATGAAGTAAACCGCGTATAGATTTAAACTTTATTTTGGAATGAAATAGCTCGAGAAGCGAGCTCAGGATCAAGGAATTCAGTTTTTGGATTCCCTGGGTTAAGAAAAATCTCTGCTTTTATTTTTTGCGGAAAAATGGTAGGGATAGAAAAAATCTGATGTAGGCGGCACATAACTTTCCCTGCAGACTTATATCCACGTTCTCTTTATTTTAATTAAATTTATGTCACTTTTAATTCAATTTTCTTTCTCATTTGGTAACCGGACTTATTTTCAAAGGTGGCTCAGAGAAAATAAGAAAAACTAAAATATCTCGAGAACGGCTAGTCCTAGTGTAATGGGGTTGGTATTATTCTTTTTGTCGTTAAAAATTACGTATTAAACAAGCATTTAATGGATATATTTGAGCATATGTAGTTCTTTAGCTTAGATTTTGTCGATTTTTGCGGGTCATTTTGCAAAAAAAGGCAGATTATTTTTTCCGAATCATACCAAAATCTAATCAGCACCAGGGTGATCCACTAGTGACTCATTTACCGAATTTTGTGAAATTCGATCCATTAGTTTTTTAGTTAGAGTGGATACAAACTTTTGAGGGCCATTTCGCAAAAAAAGGCAGGTTCTTTTATCCCGAATCGCACCCAAAACTAATCAACACCAGACTCGCCCACAAGTGACTTACCTACCAAATTTTGTGAAATTTGGTCCATTAGTTTTTTAGTTAGAGTGGATACAAAATCTGCACAGACAAACAGACACACACACAGACGTTACGCTAAAAATGGTTTTTTCGTATTCTAGTGGTCTCGAAACGTGTAGATCCGTCGAAAACTCGAGTTGCGATTTTCGATTCATGATTCCAATACTTTCCCTATGTATTACAATGTATTGCAGGGGAAGTAAAAATATTTTTGAAAGTAGAAATTTTAGGAGAGATAGCTATGAACAGAACTCTACGAGCGCAGCGAGTACGAGACGAAGCCTTCCGAAGGAGGTTGGCGAAGCGTAGCAAGTAGGGGGCAGAGCCCTCTAGTTTTGTACAAGATAGTAAGTTTTTAAGATAATTATTGAGTTGAAGATAAGATATGCTAAAAATTTAATAATAAATATAATTAATAACGTTTTGTTTGAGCAGTTTAATGTACGTTTATTGGATAATTGAAATTAATTTTATGCAAATTATTTTTTTTCCAAGTTGTTTTTCAGAAGAAACACCAGGCAACACAATAAAGTAGATACGGTGGATTTCGTCGGCAACGTGCCATTGAAAAATTGAAAAACTGATCTTTTCTGAAAATTAAACATTTGTTTATACCACACGTAGTATTTTATTTTAGGTTTGCCACAATTTTACGGGCCAGTTCGTAAAAGAAGCAAGTTCATTTTTCCCTAATCACCAAAATCTAATCAACACCAGAGTAACCTCTAAGTGACTTACGCATAAAATTTTGTGAAATTTGGTCAATTAGTTTTTAAATTTGAGTGTATACATACATTGCACAAACAGGCACTCACACACATACGTCGCGTTGAAACATTCTTCCATGTTCTAGAGGTCCAAAAACGTGTAGATTAGTTGAAAACTGGAGTTGCGATTTCGCATAAGAAGGCAGGTTCTTTCATCTCGAATCGTACCAAAATCTAATCAGCATCAGTGTAACCCAAAAGTTACGTATACATGTTTGTGGAATTTGGTCAATAAGTATTTGAGTGGATACATACATTGCACAAACATACACGCACACTCACACACAACCAGACGCACATACGTCACGCTAAAAATAGTGTTTTCGTGTTCCTGATCTCCTAAAATTTGTATATCAGTTGAAAACTCGATTTGCGAATTCAAAGAAGAGGCAGGTTCTTTTATCCCGAATCGTACCAAAATCTAATCAGGACCAGTGTTACCCAAAAGTGACTAAACTATACAATTTTATGAACTCTGGTCAATTATTTTGAATTAGATTGGGAACATACATTGCGTAGACACACACAGTCGTCACGTTAAAAATAGCTTTGCCATGTTCTAGAGGTCCCAAAATGTGTAAATCCGTCGAAAACTCGTATTGCGAGCGATTCTTGACATGATTCAAATACTTTCCCTACACATTACCATGTACTGCGGAAAAAGTAATATATACCGACTTAAGCAGCAATATTAAATTTGTGACATTATGCTGAATGTTTGTTTTTGTTATATTTTACATTATTTGAAAGCTACATAGAGAACCCTTTACATACAGATTATATTGTGTAGAAAGTAAATGCCTTATATTTCTGCTTTAGAACTTCATTTATCATTCTATTTCATGGTTCTCAAATTAAAAAAAAAAAAAAAAAAAAGAACCAACCTATGAAGTTAAACAGTTTTTTTGGAAAAAATCCATTTGTTAAAGGATTCTGAAAAAATTCTATTTAACAGCCATCAGATGGAAAGTACTTGAAAACCTAACTTCAATAATTTTTTTTAAAGCAGAAGATAAAAATAGATCATGTGCCTTTTTCGTTGGTATTTAAAGTTTTCCTGATTAATTGACTTAGTGTTTTTCTTAAAAAATACTAAAAGCATTAACGGAAATATTTTTACTTCATGTTTCTATATGTTTGAAAAAGTGCAAGTTTCCAGAAAAGAAATATATTTTTTTAAAATAAAGTTTGAGATTTGCCATAGGATAGTATTTCAAATATTCTACACGATTACTTGTTCAAGTATAATGTCATTTTCAGCAGTGTTTTGCATCTATGATAAAAACTGAAATATTCGTTATATTTACTTAAAAGTAGTTTAAAAGGAATCTGATGTGTTCAGCACATGCCTTTCGCTACAGACTTAAATACATTTTCTCTTTATTATTTAATTATTCATTTAATTGCACAAAATGACACACATAATTATTTGAAATTGCACTGAATTTGAATTTGAATTAAACTTCCGTTTTCATTTGGTAACTGGGCATATTTTTAAAAGCGGCTTAGCAAACATGCAAAAAAAGTGAAATATTTGAAAAACGGTTAGTCCTAGTATAATGGGATCGGTCTTATCATTTCTATTGTCAAAGATTGCGTATAAAACAATCATTTAATTGATACATCTGACATACGTAGTCTTATTTTTGATTTGGACGTTTTCTGCGGGCCATTTAGTAATAGATGGCAGTCTCTTTTGAATCGTACTAAAATTTGATAAGCACCAAGCCAACCCACAAGTGCAACCCACAAAAACACCTTTAGCTAATAAACCAATTGGCCAAATTTTGTGAAATCGTTTATTAGCTAAAGTTGATACATGCAATTTTGCGTACCATTTGATAAAAAAGGCAGATTCTTTATGTTCTTTTATACCGAATCTTACCAAATTCGAATGAGAACCAGAGTCATACACAAGCGACTTACCTGTAAAATTTTATGAAATTTGGTCAGAGTAGACACACACACACACACACACACACACACACACACACACAGAGAGAGAGAGAGAGACGTCCGCTAAAATAGTTCTCTCATGTTCTAGAGGTCCCACAAGGTGTAGATCCGTCAAAAGTTCAGTTGCGATTTTCGATATGATTCCAATATTTCTCTATATATTTTACCACTATCCATGCATTTCAGGGAAAGTAAAATAATTATAGTGATATCTAGATTAACATTTTGTTACTTTTCGATAAGTTTAACTAGCTGTAATTTTAAACAGCAAAAATTGCATTTTAATAAATATAAATATGTTTAACCAGTTTAAACTGCAAACTAATAAGTCAGGAAACGCAGATAATTTTATTTACAATTATAGATGTACAACAGTCTTATTCAAATTAAGACACTAATTTGAGTATTAACAATGAAAATAAACGCTTACCAATAATACCTCTTATGCTGAACCAATAAAATACTCAAATTTCATGATCGCCCGTTTAAAATTTAGTGACAATAGAGTCTGTCCACCTAGAACATTACAGTATAGTAAAAAAAGAAAAACCGTAAATGGTATTGGACACTACTATTTCATGCACACTCTATTGGATGTTTCAAAGGGATATAGAATCTTGCAAATGTTAAGATGTTACTATGGATACGGACTGTGATCTTCAGCGTATATACCACCAAATGTATCAAAAGAAAGATATTCACTTGTCAGGAATAAAGAACTATGAGACAAGTTATGCAAACTGTGGTGTAATATTGATTACAGTATATTTTTTATGTTGTCGTACATACACATTGTTTGTATCCGCAATTAACCACCATTGTGTATAGTCCGGTTATTGCCCTGCAACTAAATTTATTAGTATACATACATTCAAATATTTAACTCTGAAAATGAGGCATTTTTTGGCTCAAAAATAAACTTTTATTATACTTATCATTTATATTATGGACAAACAGTATGCCCGTTCTTGGTACGGAGTATATATTTTATAAAACTCAAAATTTACAATCCTGTGCAGTTTCCTATAGTATACTGAGACTGTTAATCAAAATGTTCTATTAAAATATTTAATTTAATGTTTCTAAAGGAAGTTTAATAATCTCTATTTTCGCTATGCAAATTATCTTCACAGGCAGATCCGAAAAATAAAACATCCTGGTCCTGTTTGTAACAAAAAATGTGAATTCCCGTCTGTAATCAGTTTGTCAAAAAATATGAAATTGAATCAATATATGCAAAATAAAGGCTCTAAAATTGTATGGGACCCGTATTACTTACATTCGCGAATATTAGAAGATATACTCGTGTATTAGTACAATATTACACATTCTACAGCATATGAACTTCTAAAATATTTGCCGAAATGAAACAGATGATGTAATAAATTGAATATATCAATAATCCCCGTAATTTTTAAACCTGAAAGTCGTAATTGATTCTAATATATGCCAAAATGAAAGCGCCAAACTTGTATGGAAAGATATACCAGTACTACTTATATTGTCGTAGATTAGAAGATATGCCAGTGTGTTAGAAGAGTACCATTATTACAATTTGAGTTTCAAAAATCCTTGCCAAAATAAAAGAGATGACGTAACAAATTGAAAATATCAATAACCCCTTAAAGATTACCCGTACTACAACACATGAGTTTCTAAAATCTTTGTCAAAATAACAATAATCCCCGAACCAATAATCCCAGAAAATATCTATAATAATAATATTCAAATCTGAAGACCGTAATTAATGGAATCCAGTCGAAAATGTAATATCAATGAAATTTATTTTATATACATAGCTTTAGTATTTAAATTGAAAAAAAAAATAATGAAAATCGTCTGTCGCATAAACACATTGGATTTAAACCCGTTGCTAAGCGACATGATATAGTTTTCTTTAAATAAATTGGTGAAAAAAATATAGTCTAAATAACGCTATCTCTATGGAAGGTTTAATTTTGCGTTTTTAAATTATATCTAGACAACTCCTCCTCCCAGAAACTCAAAACATGGACTAAATTTTAAGTGGTGGGCTATTCTAAGTCTACCTCAAACATTTCATCCAATTCGGTGCAGCTGTTCTCCCATGATGATGAGACAAACACAAATAAACACACAAATAAACAGACAGATTTTCAATTTTATTTGTATAAATATTCTTATTATTAAAATTTACATTAATATTTGATATTGTAATTATCATCGATTAGTATGTTATCTAACAAAGTTTTTTCTGACATTTATAGTGTGATACATAATTCGATTTTGCTTGACTTAGAGTGAAATTAAATACAAATTTCCTCATAGACGATATTATAAACATGGTTACCTTGGTTCTTGTTATGCTCGTCAGTAGGCGTTGGGCCTCGTGGATCGTAATTCATTGGTAATTGGCTGATTCATTGGCTTGTTTCCACTGTGGACCTGGTAGTTTACATTTTAATATTGTCTGTACTCTTACTTTTTAATTTATCAACTTCATTTTTAAACTTCTCTATGCATTCTTAATCATCTCTATGCAAGGTTTTCTGCAAACTCCGTTCTGGCTGCCCACTGTATCACAGGCATGTGTGAGGGGCCTGGTCAATGTCAAACTTTAAACATGTATTAAGCAACGAGGGTATTATCACCATTGGATATACTGGCAAGTGTATGTACAGAATGATACTCGGTTGATATCATTGTACAACTTAGAGACTAATGATGCGACGACCAAGCAGTTGCTAAGTAATGAGGATATGATCGTCAGCGGTTAAACTGCCAAATATGTTGACATAATGATAAACGGTAGACAACCATGAGACAATTGATGCAAACATCAAACATTTACTAAGTAACGACAGTGTGGTCAGCCGATATTCCGTCATATGAATTGATAGAATTAATTATCATTTAAATAAGAATTCATTCAATTGGTATTCATTCAATAATAATTCATTCTAAATATCTCAAATGAAATCATTACATAACCATGAAATAACTGGTGTGAATATTAAGCATTTATTAAATAACTAGTGTATTGTGCCACAGGATATACAGAGTGCATCTACAAAATATTACTCTATTTATAGCATTAGATAAACTTGGGGGCAAATATTGAGAATACGAAATGAATAGTATCTACACATGGGTAATAAATTTAATCAGTATATTTTAATACTGACATCATCTATATAATTAAAACTCGTATGACTATTTGTGTATATATGTGTGCGTATGAGCATATGTGTGTATGTATATGTATGAGTATGTATGTGTGAATATGTGTCTATGTGTGCGTGCATATGTGTGTGTGTGGTGTGTATATGTGCGTGCATATGTGTGTGCACATATATATCTGTGCGTGTGTATGTGTGTGCGTATGTGTTTGTGTGGTTAACGACACTCAATCTATCATGTATTTTCCTTTGTAACCACTCATTAAAATCAAAAATTAATACGCAAATACAATTGTGAACACTTGTGTTTGCTCATAATTTCAAAAATAAGGATGTGTATATGTAATAGTCTCAAAAGATTGACATAACTTGTAAAAGTGTAATGTACAGGGTGTCTCAAAAAGATTGAAACACGCTTTAATTCCTTACCTGTTGGAGATAAATGGATAATGTAAATTGCAAAAATGTTGAAAGTAAGGTAGGAAATAAGACTACTTTAATGAAATAGTCCTCCCATTAATTTTTAAAAAGTTACACTTTTTAAATTTTTATACGACCCCTTTAGACAAATTTGGTCAATCAGAAATTTTTTATTTTTAATGCAAAAATAACATTAAAAAACCCGCATATCTGAATCTTTAAAATCAATTGAATTATGATAAAGGAAACAATCTGACTTATGCCACTTTTCCGTACCATGTGAAAAGTTGTTTCATCAGTGAAAATAGGTATCATAAACAAATTGACGATAGAAATTGTTTAGATAAAAAAAGTGCTTAAAAGTACTTAATTATTGAAAAAGTACTTAGTTATTGAAAAGAACTTAAGAATCCGTGATTGCATTGTGAGCCTACAAGGAATTCGGAAAAATGTCCCCAATGTATTATTATCCAGTTTCATCTTTTTTTGTGATATGTCACAAATTTACATTTCTAACTTGATATATGGTCCCCATTCACAATATTCAATATCCAATTAAATATAACTCGCGCAATTTTAAAGATACAGTGGTTAAACTGTTATGTGGTTTTTTTTAATGATCTTGTTGCATTAAAAAGACCAAATTTTTCTCAGGGGGCCGTATATAAATTTAAATAGTGTAATTTTTTGAAAATTAATGGGAGGACTATTTCATTAACGTAGTCTTATTTTCTACCTTACTTTCAACATTTTTGCAATTTACATTGCCCACTTATCTCCAACAGGTAAAGAATTAAATGACGTTTCAATCTTTTTGGGACACCCTGCAGTGGCTCCTGGGTAATATTGAAAATTGTGCCTATATTATTCATAGATATACAGGGTGGCCATAATCTAAGTAGAGGTGTTTAGAGCCCGATAGTGAGAAAACTGCTGGGCCAAACTCAACCAAATCTGCAGTAAATACTATTTAGACCATGGGGTTTTGATTTTTAAAAGAAAAAAAATAGTTTGGATTTTTGCCACCACGGGCCAAAGTGGCGATGTAATGTCAATTTTTGGAATAAAACAGGCATAAAGAGTGCAGAACGTTCCGTCAATGCTGAGAGGTATCGGACAATGATGTTGAACTCTGTTGTTCCGTAATTTCAACATCGTGGATGTTTTGAATCTACGATATTTATGCAGGGTGGAGCACATCTTCATATTGGATTGCGTGTACAGGAAGTTGTACGATAATATTTTACCAACAACTGAATATTTAGTTGAGCGTTTCCTATGAAGTGGCCAGCCCTTTTGTCTGATCTGACCACTTGTAACTTTTGGTTTTAGGGTCATGTAAAGCTTTCGCCACTTTGAAGGACCGAATAACATTGCACGTCAAGCAAATCAATGGAGATCTACTGCATTTTGCAGAAGAAAATGCTGCTCAGAGAATGCACTTTTTGGAACATATGCAAGAAAAACATATTGCATCACACAAGTAAATGATGCCAATGTATAAATTAATGTCATACGTATGTAAATGAAAGATGCAAATATAAAATGTACTAAATACGTATAAAATGAAAATTTGATGTCCATTTCAAAATACATGTAAAATGTTAACTTTCTGTACGTCCTATGCCTATTTTACTCCAAAAATGGACCTTACAGCGCCACTTTGGTCATCGGTGGCAAAAATCCGAACTTTTATTTTTCTTTTAAAACTCAAAACCCCATGGTCTCTATTTACTGCAAATTTAGTTGTGTTTGGACCAGCAGATTTCTTACTATCGGACTCTAAACACCCCTTCTTTAATTATGACCACTCTGTATATAGCTTTTAATGCGCATTTAGTTTTTTTTTTAAATATACTTTTCCTTTACGCAAATTTTGGGATGATTCCAAAAAGATCTATTGAAAATTATTCATATAAATTGAACGCGACCGGCGTACCATTTGAAGAAAAGAGAATAATAAATCCCATATTTGAATTAATGTCCTGGATTATACACGCTTGATGGGAATGTCTGATGGGAATACGATTACTGCTAAAAAATCGTTCTTTTCTTTAAAACTTATAATTTTGCGTTTTAATTTGATCTTTATTCCATTTCCTATTTTATGCACTACCTAATCATACTAAAGCTTTAAAATGATTTAATGTAAACATTAACAGAGAACATAACTCAACAGTATTGATTTGTTTTATATTGAAATATAATGAATCAAATGTAGATTGGAAAAACAAATTTACTTCGATTTTGTGTGTCTTGGCGTGATATCTACTAGTGTCTGCACGCCAGACCTCAAGAGAGCTAAATATTTAATTGTTTTTCTCTCTCTAAATCCGTCTGAAAGCTGAGTAACTCAAAAATAAAAATATACAATTGTGTGGTGGCATTGAGAAAAAAATTTAAAATGACACTTTTTGTGATTATAGTTCGGCCATTTTATTCTTTAGTTTTTAGAAACCTACAGAGTCAATTATTGAATCGATATTAATGAACTATGATGCAATATGTTTTCTGGTTGGAGATACATACTTTCTTGAAGGTTCATGCTGACAATTTAGAACTTAGACAAATTTGGATAAATTTAGATACATTTGACGAAATCTCTTGGACCAATTAGCAATCTCTTAGACAACGTCATATCTCCCCAGTCAGCGTTGGTTTAAAATAACAACTTCGTATTCAGAAGAGAACTGAGAGAGATTCTTGAGATTCTGATGCCTGGAGTGAGAATATTGAATTTGAAGAATTATGCTCTATGGAATTTGAAGAATTATGTCCTATAAGTTTTTTTTAATGGTGTTCTATGCAGTTTTTTAATGGTATTCTATGGAGTTTGTTGAATAATGTTCTATGGAGTTTTTGAATGATGGTCTATGGAGTTCGTTGAATGATGTTTTATGGAGTTCTTTGAATGATGCTGTATGGAGGTCTTTGAATGACGATCTATGGAGTTCTTGAATGATATTCTATGTATTTTGTTGAATGGTGTTCTATGGAGTTAAATGAATGATTTGCTATGGAGGTAGTTGTATGCTGTTCTACGGAATTACTTGAATGCTGTTCTGTGAAGTTAGTTGAATGATGGTCTATGGGGTTCGTTAAATGATGTTCTATGGAGTTCGTTAATTGATGTTCCATTGAATGCGTTATATGATGTTACATGGAATACGTTATATGATGTTCTATGGAGTTCGTTAAATGATGTTCTATGGAGTTCGTTAAATTATATTCTATGAAGTTCGATAAATGATTTCCATGAAGTTTGATAAATGATTTCCATGAAGTTTCATAAATTATTTCTATGGAGTTCGATAAATAATGCTCTATGAGTTCGTTGAATTAAGTTCCATTGAGTTTGACAAATGGTGTTTTATGGAGTTGATTCAACCAAGACCCATATTCGGGTAGTGTAAATCCATAAACTGTAATGTGTGTGTTGTGTATGTAATAAGTTAAAATAAAAACCCTTCTAATGCAGTGGATTTTGCATTATAGTGGATTTTAATACTTTGCTGTACAGACATAAAGAAACTTGGATCTTAGACTACAGAAAATTACTGGCTGTTTGCGGCCATCACAAGACACAATGTACGAACTAACTAAATTTAGCTTACTTGGAGAATAATATCTACATTTGGTACGCTATGTTTTAGTTGGTACAACACACATAAATCTAAGTTAAATCGACTTTCAAATCTGCCACTCCACTTCGAATTCGGGATTTTTCCGCAACACAAATGCAATAAAAGCCTTGTCAGTCTTTTCACAAATCGTACGAATTGAAACTTTGCATAATACTGCAATTTTGAAATTTCACTTTTGAGCAGTTTCCTTCGGATAATGCTTTCAAGCTGTAATATAATGATGTTTTGAATATAGATCTGTTTTGTAATAAGTACTGAAATGAATGAACCAACATTTTCCGCACCAAGATTTCCAACATTGCTGAAATAACTGTCGTCAAAATTAATCCACGTTTCCATTCATATATAGTTTTAAATATGGATTCCATAATTAATAATTGATATTACAATTTATTTGAAGATGGAAAATACAGCAGTTTATGTTTAGGTTATGTAGTAACATGATAAGGAGGATATATTAGTTTGATAAACTAATGTCTTCGAAAATGCAAAAGAAAAACTTCAGCATCAATGAAACATTTAGACCTCGAAATTCCAAACAGTCATTACACGCCACCTGATTGAGTAAAATATATACATTTTATATAAAGTCGGGACGCTATGATTTAGAAAATCAGAATCTAATATCAAATATTGGTATTGTCCATTGAAAACACCGAGTTGGTACGGAATTATATATGACGAAGACCCCTTATGCCAGTGATTCCCAACCAGGGTTCCCCGGAACCTGGTGTTCCGCGAACCTATGCTAGGGACTGCTCTAGATTCTGGAAAAGCTTGCGAAAGTAAAGCAAAACATGTACCCATATTTGCAATTAAGTAAAAAAAAATGATTTTGTTTTTAACGTGATATATTAATAAAACATTGTAGCATGTTCAAAGTTTAACTTAGTTAGATATTAGCTTGAGAGTTAAAATTGTAGCAGTAAGGGATTCATTTTGGAAAGAGAAATTTTCTTCAAATGGAGAATTTTTGTTGAGACAAAGTATTCATTTGGCAATAATGCTCATTACTATAACTTCAGACAACTACTCATAGGGTTGCCTGATAAACATTTTGAAAAAAGTAATATGCCACACTAATGGTAGTGAAAAATATACAATATTACATTAAAACGTAAATATATCAAAAACAATGCAATATAGGTTGATTTCGTTAAGAGTGTTACAAAAAAATAAATATATCAATATTAAAGAATTCTAAAATTTGTACGCAATGTTTGTTTATATCTAATAAGCTAGATGTAAATAAAAAATTTTATTCATTAATAAAAATAAATAGGCAGTAAATATTCCTGTAATATTTCATTCAAAAGTAGGAATTTTTTAATATTTATGAACTCATGTTTTACGTTTTTTATTTTGTAATTTACCCCTATCGAACCAAATATATATCAGTTAAATAGCGGTTTCGCTAGATTTTACGAAATATTTCACGGGTTCCACCTAAGAAAGAAGATTGGAAATCACTGCTTTATGCAAATTATATGCGTTATTCCGAGTCTAATAATATTCCGAGTCTAATGATACATTTACTGTACGGCCTAAGAAGCCGGAAAAACGAGCGGAGTTCCATTTGTCGGATTGCACATATTTTTCTTTTAAAATTTGAATATCAATTAGATTTAGAATTTCAAGAAATGATAAAAAAAACAAGAATAAATGATTCACGGCGATAAAGTTTGCAATGCCTGCCGCATGTTGTTAAACATGTCTACCAAAACTTTGAAATCCCTTTATAGTCCTAATTAGTGAAAACTGGCTACAGCTAAAACGGCTATATTGTGTGATTTCGTGGAACGTTTGGATCCGTCAGCAGGGTATCATTGAACTAAAAGTACAGTTCCGGTTAATGCAAACCATTTTGAGATATTTAGCATTATCCAAGGCGTTTTTTTGTTTCTTGTACTTGTAATTTTTTTATAATGAAGTACACTGAATTTACTGTACTAAATAGTTGTGAAATTAAAAAAAATGCAATAAAATGTTAAATGAACAATATTATGAATTGTAATATTATTAAAGTTGAATACATTGTATAAAAAGTTTTTTAATTCCTGAAAAGATATATTTAATTTTGAAATTATTAATGATATCCTTCAAGTCTAATGTTTGTAAAGAGTTGGCAGAGTTCAGAGATTGCAATTTTTGTATCAAATCATAGCTATTTTACGAAAAAGCAATGTGAATCTTTGGTGTTTAATACTTGTAGAATATGGTATTTGCTTTTGTAGTATACATATATTTTGTTTACTGGTAAGATATATTAATTTAACATTACTTGTTCATTGTAAAATTTTGTAAATACTAATTGTATTATTACATATAGCGTTTTTATTTTTCATTCAAATATTCAAAATATTCTTCTATAGATATCATGGAGGAGGCTATTTTTAGAAGTGATTTTCATGAAACAAATTATACAATCATTCAAATATTTAAAAATGTAAATTGTATAAACATTTTAAGAAATTTTAAAAAGCTTAAATAATTTTTGGTTTTGCAAAAAATAAATTTCACTGATGATTCGCGTATTATCTATAGCATAAGTTATCGGATTTGCAATGTTTATTAATCCTAAAGTTACAGCATCACATATAGTTAAAGAACTTTACTGCCTAAATCATTTTTATAATTTAGAAGAATGAATACCGGAAAATAGTAGCATTAGTAAATCTGTTAAGTATTTCCTGCAGTTTATTTATAGTTCAAATATCAAATGCAATCTTCACACATAAGCAAAAATAATTCAAAATTATCCAACCCCGCTGAGATGTTTCTAAAATTAAACATTTTCCGTGTCCAGATCCCCGACAAGTTTTCAAAAGAATAGCACATAAACAATAAGAAAGCGCTGAAATGAAGAGGGGGGAAGTCGCCCGTCTAAAAAAGTCACTCCGTGAGAGGGTAAAATATCCGGGTGAGGTATTTCGCGGGAATCTTCAGTCAGACTCTGCGTCAGAAAATAAGAGGGTGCGAGTAAAGTGAAGCGCATGCGCAGAGCGGCTTTATTGAGTTGCTCGTGCCAAAGTGTGCGAGTCCGCTCAAGTCTTCGGAGACAGACGGTGCCCCGTTGAAGGGGTCTAGTGAGTTAAATAGTTGGGCTCAGGACATGTTGCGTCGATCAGGAAAAAGTTCTATTTTCCGCGGGATCGAACGATTTAAATAATTAAAAAAAAATATTTAAAATGATTTCGAATAATAATCTTTGAAAGTTTTTTTTTTTGGAAAGTTTTTCTCGTGCTTTGTTTGTGTGTGGCAGAAAAAAGGAACGGGATAAGTTGAGAAGTGTTACAAATGTGCAGTTGGGTGTGTTAAGTGGTGAAGTGGTTTTTGTGATAAGTGGTGTGAAGTGTTTCGCAGTTATGAGGTCCCGTCGGCGGAGATTGTGGTCATGGGTCCTACAAACAGCTGTTTTCTCTATGTTGATATCTACAGTAATGGCTCTTCCTGAAGTAATCAAAATCGGTAGGCAAATTTAGTTTTTGCATTGCTATTCAGATTCATGTGTATTTGGCATGAACTTTGAATTTAGTTTTTGCATTGCTATTCATATTCGAGTCTCTTTGGCATGAACGTCCTTCTTGAAAAAATATTAAGTAGTTATAAAGTGGGGCAATTAATGATCTTCCAAAATGCTGAAAATTGTCAAAACATAATTAACATTTTAACATTCCATTTTTTTTAATTCCTAAGATAAAATGTAAATGACAAACTCGTCATGATAAATTACACGCTCAAAATTATATTCTGCCAAAATGAATTAAATTGTCTTATAGAAAAACATCATTGGAATATTATTTCGTCAAACAAGTATTAAAGTTTTAGACTGTCACGAAGGTATTAATGTTTCAGTTTCAGTTGAACATAAATGTATTAGTATTTTACAAAAGTATTCAAAGAATTATTCCAGCAGAATTTTCTGCAATAAAAATGTAAAGAACAAGTGTTATACATTTATTTAAAGTACTAGGACCGTACGAGTACCCAGATAGTTTGCAATGGTGTAAATATCTCCTTTATTTTCTTAAACTGCTATAATTTACTCTTAAATATAAACTGCTATAATTTAATCTACTGCTAACATTCTTCATAATAAAGTTGTCGCTTTTAATTCATTTTATTATATATTTATTTATTTATTAAAATTTTCAAGTTGCAAAAAATTTTTAACAAGCTGTTTTCGGTATCCAGCCCTGTGGTTTTTAAAAATATAAATGTTGTAATAGCGGGTCACTTTTACCGGTCACTCTTGTAAATTAAGAAATTCAGCGTGGCCGATTTTTAAATATCTTAATTTGCATTAGGTTTGAGCTTTGAAATAGTTAAGAACTAGTGTAAGACTAGTACAGAACTGAATTTCTCCCGTTAGGCTGGTTGGCTGTTGCGACCTTGTGCATACCATGTTAGAGGTTCGCACTGGTCGAAATTTCAGATTTTCACCCGGCTGGACCCGAAAGAACTGATTTTTAAGCCGGATCGAACCCGCAAAAAAATTACAGTTGTAAAATTTAGGCCAGACCCGAATACTATGAATCTCGGCCCGATCCGGCTCGAAATGATTTGTATTCAAATGTATTAAAAACATGAATGTGTGAATTTTTTGTATAAATAATTAAGAGTAAACTGTGTTTATTTCTAAACATTATCTTTACATAGCTGAAATCAACACGATAATTTAGTGCTCTCTATTAAAATTAATTTAAAACGTTCTAAAAATAAAATATATTCGGCTCAGCTCTACTTTTTAAAAACCTGAGGCCAAGTCAGTCCCTGCCCGAAATAGTATTTGAAAATTCAAGTTCTTCCCAGCTCATGAGTCTGATCGGGCCTAAGGTCGTGGGTTAGACACAAAATCGTGCAGACCTTTATACCTTGTGCTCGTCTACAACACAGACATTTCACGTTAAACAACAGGTATTAAAATTTTAAAAGGTGATTGATAAAACAAAAAGATGAGAGATATAAAACTCGATTGTCCATTCATTAGCTTTCCACTTTGAAAGCAAGCTTAAAAGGATATTAAATATGCTCTTATGTCCTTTTGATAAACCATTGGCTAATTAATTAAATAACTTCCCAATACAGAATATTTTTAATACTTTAAAAATAAAGACAACCAAAAAATTGACCATAATTAAAAGTCTTTTATTAAAATCTCCTTTTACGACGTACTAAAATTAATTAATAAGTAATTTTAGTACGTCGTAAAAGGATATTTTAATAAAATACTTTAAATTATAGCCAATTTTTTGGTTGTATTTATTTTTAATTATTTTGACGTGTTTCCATACAATTATATATATATTTTAATGTATATATAATTGTATGTTTTTTGTATTCTATATTTTACTGCAATTAATTTGCATCTATCAAAGTAATTCATTCTTGTAAATTTTTCAGGTGACACATTTTTATGCTTGATTGTTTGCAAGTAATTGCTCTGAATTTCTGAATAGCTGACGGACTTCTATGAAAAAGAACGTTTGCTAGTTATCAAGAGTGTTCAATAGGCTTGAGTTGGGGAGGCGCGAATTAGTTCAGAAACACGTTGGACATATATGCGCACATAGATAAATACATCTCACAAACAACTTAGTAGTGTAGATTCTCAGTTATATTGAATTACACTTTAAACTCAGGAAATTATTTAACGGTTCGTCGAAAATTAATTCGAATATCGCTATTCGAATCTTCGCTAAAACACAAGTTTTTCGCAATTATCTGTTGCAAGAATTTAATAGAAAATTCTATTAAAAAGAACTAATCGATGAATAATTATATCCATCATGTATTCGGATCACGATTGATTTCCCACCAGAAAGTTAAAAATTTATCTTTAAATAATAATAATTATATTTATTACTACATGGTTTACATTTATGCAAAAAAAATTATGGATATTTATCTCTTTATTACCATTCATTAAGCCGTATTTGCTAATTAAAGTCAATTCATTCATAACTTTTGGATAAAATTATCAATTGGAATCAATTACTAATCTCAAAGAGTAATTAATGTTTATTAGTAATAAATTATATTTTATAAAACATTTTTACGCCAGAAAGTCTTTTGGAACGCTATCTATTGGGACATATACGATATCCACATATTTTATATTACATATAAAATGTACTGTCAAATAAATTCAAGTCTTTGTTCCGAATTTAGATCATATTCTTTATGCTGTGCATATATTATTATTGATTTTCTTATGAGTTCAATGCAAAATAATGCGACATTTTTAAATATTTGAAGTTATTATATTCTGTGAATGTAAAGTTTTAACTTTATACATTGGTGGACCCCTTATGCAAACTGCAATAAGAGAAGCATTGAAATTTGAAAATTAGTATGGCTTTTGATCCAATTGAGTTTACATAATTTTAATTTGTTAATACTATGTATTCACGGAATTAAGAATAAAATATCTATCACGAAAAAAATATATTCTTATTAAAAATTATCGTTTATTTCCTTCTGAAAAAGACATATATATTTGACGAGTTATAGATAAATAAAAAAATATGATGTAAGCAACACATGATTTTCATAAAGACTAATATTCATGTTTTTCATATATTCCTTAATGCAATAATTTTGATTTTAGCGAATAAAAAAAACAGTTAAAATGTATAGTTATAGAAAGGTATATCCACTTAGCAGTTATGAAATATACATGTTTTTTCAATTGACAACTTAACACATTTAAAAATGGTGGTCTCATAAAATTCTTATAAATCTAAAAATATTATGTATCTGGAATAATTTATCCTAGAATACTGAGGTTACTTCATTTTATTATTTAAATTTGCGTACAAAACCAGCAATTAACCAATATATTTAGTATTTCATTTCTAATTTCGATGCCATTTTGAAAAAAAAATTCTGATGTGGGCAACACATGACTTTCCTTATATAATGTAATGAATTTACTACTTTTACAGTGAAAAAAATAGATTTTTCTTATAGTAGATACTAATATTCTTTCCAAGATATTGAATTTTCGACAATTAGTCGTCATTTTTATCCATTTGGCGAGATTTTCGATAATTTGGCAACATTTCAAAAAGTCGCCAAATTGGCGACATTCCGCCAAATTCTTCGCCAAAATCTCGCCAAGCGTTATGGACGAAAAAATAAGTTATTCTTTCAGCAAATAAATGGCTATTGGCGTTCAAATACAAAAGTATTACTCAAAGTATATTTTTCCATGAATGGAACGAGCTAGATCCACGAGAATGATGTCACCCAATTTATCGTACGGTATTACATATGAAAAGTGAACATGTTTCTGAATAGGAATTTTTTTTTATATGACTTTTTGATAATTTATTTTAAAAATGTGCAATATATCGAGAACGGTTTGTGTTAGCGTTCTAAAATTTATGCCAATCGTTTTCTAATGAAAAATTACATAAGAAATGTCTATTTGCGTAACCTTATTAGTGGTTTTGATTTTTTGACGATTTTTTCAAAATGTTATTCGCAAATTTAGGGGGTTCTTAACATTTGATTGCGTATAAAAACAATAGGCTCCCAGTGTTAACGGATTGTGATTTTTGTACCAAATTTGGTTCGAATCGGTCCATTCATTCGTCAGTTATCGTCTCCACAGACTCACTGACACACACACACACACAGACATCACTTCAAAAATGTTCGATTCGTGATCAGGGATGCTTGAAACGTGCTTTCCCGTCGAAAACTCGAATTCGAATTTTCGACCCCGTCACAATACTTTCCTTATACATTATGTATATAAGGAAAGTAAAAATACGTCCATGGTATTTTCCCGAAACGTACAAAAGTCTAATCGGCATCACGAAAATCCAAAATAACCTAACTACCAAATTTCAAGAGATTCCGTTGGATATTTTTTTATCTAGAGAGTGATACATACATTGCACATACAGGCATACACAGAGATACAGATCTCCCCCGCATCCCCCCCTCCCACGCACAGATGTCTCACTAAAATAGTTAATTCGTATTAGAGTGCCTAAGATGTGTAGATCTGTTGAGCACTTGAATTATAATTTTTGACTCTATTACAATACTTTCCTAATACATTGTCATATATTGTAGGGAACGTAAAAATTTCCACTATAAACAATTTAAACAGCCCCTCTTCCTGAAGAAAAATGAAAGTTGTGGTCAACAATATTCTGTTTTGAATGAAATATTATTTATCATTTTTGTTATTAAACTTTTAAAAACATTTAAATAAATCCCTACGTTTCAATTAGAAATATTTATTTAAAATTGACCCTTTTTTACCATTGATAGCAACGCAGCTACATCGGCTACATTGTCATGTTTGCGCCACTGCTTGAGTGGTGTTAATGGTGCTACGTTTATAGGACAAAATCCCGCTGCTTCCTGCTTCAATTTTACAGAATGCGCATCAAAAATGTGATTTAAAGCTCTAAACACTTTGAGAAAATAATTATATACTGATAGGTTTATAACTATTTATTTCATTGACAGCCGGCTTCAAAAATCTTCAAAATTTATTTCTGGCTACATAGGTTGCAATGACAAATTCATAATCAGAATTCCCGCTTATAACGGCGTTTTAAAAAATATGGAATACCCAACTGGCGGGATTCCCCCTCCTCCTCGATAACGAACATAATCAAAACACATCATGCTACTTGCACAAGCGTTGTCAAATATCATCTAAACATAGCCAAACAAATCTGAAAAATTCGATAAATAATAATAATAATAAACAATTCAGCCGATAACTGTAAATGAAGCAGCGCTTTTCCTGCTTCACCTCACTAGTCGCCACTGGAATACATCTAAAATGTCTCTTGCTGTCATTTATGATACCTGCTGTTCTATGATGGAGGAAGGAACTAGCACCTCAATAACTAGCACCTCAGATCAAGGAACTAGCACCTCAATACTTTTATCTGCAATAGGAGTGCATTCCAAAAATAATTTTTACTATCTTTCTGGCAAGATGTAAATCTAAATTCAGCCAAAAACTTTCACGAAACAGAAGTCAGCAAATATACAACAAAATCCAGAATACGACGGCCAGATTGACCAATTTCCGATGTTTATGAGTATTTAGAAATAATTTCAGTAGACATCATCTGAATGTAGTATTGTAAAAAAAAAAGAAAAATAAATAAATAAGCATTGTTATTTTATACTTACCAAATTTCCACTTTGCCGATGTCAACTCTAAATTGAAAACATTCGTAATTGGAAATTTTAGATATGTTTATAACTTGAAAATTAAATGTTTTAATTTTAATATAAATTGACGTTAAATAAAGTTTTATAAATTGTTACATTTTGGGGAACGTTAAAAATTAGTTGAAATAATATTGCATGTTTGTGCTAATCACAACTTGAAACCTTTGAACTAATACTTTGAATTTTTGCTTTTCAAATGAACATTTTAACATTTTACAATACTTGTTGATTTATAACGCCAAATGGTTTTTCAAAATATTGAATCAGTCGTTTCTACATTACTTTATACTGTATTCACTTTTGCATATAGTCATAATAGGAAGGTACGTCTTTGAAATTGTCTGAGAATTTTTCAACTGTTACTATATCTCTATTCGAATGAATTAACTTAATTTTTTCCGAGATCCACCTTTTCTTACGTTCCCAACAATACATGGTAGTGTATAGGAAAAGCATTGATATCGTATTTTTTTAAAACTCGAGTTACGATTTTCGACGAGAACGCTGTGACGTGAATGTCACATTGCAGGAACGTAACGTGACGTAACAGCAATATTACGAAATCACTGTACAGCATTACAATGGGACGTCACAAACAAGTTAACATTACTTTATATTTGGCGTCATTTTTATCAACGTGTCGACATTTTTGTCACTTTGGCAACATTGAAAATAGTCAAGTTGGCGACGTCTCGCCAAATTTCTCGCCAAACGTTACGGACAGAGAAAATAGTATACTATAAAAATAACCCATATGTTCTTTCCAAGATATTGAACTTTCATTAATTTGTCATCATTTCGTTGATTTAGCGTCGGTTTCATCTATTTAGCGAATTTCTATCAATTGGGGGACATTTTCATCAAAAAGTCAACAAGTTGGAGATATTCCGACAAATTCGTCACCAAAATTTTGCCAAACGTTACGGACGAAAAATTATTTTATAGTAGATACCTATATTCTGTCTAAGATATTGAATTTTCGTCAATTAGTCGCCATTTTCATTGATTTAGCGTCATTTGTTTTTATCAATTTAGCGACATTTTCGTTAATTTGGCAACCTTTAAATATGTACGGAGAAATAAGTTATTCGTATAGCAGATAAATGACTATTGGCGTTCAAATACAAAATTACTACCCAAAGTATCTTTTCTCATGGATAGAATAAGCTAGATCTATGAGAATGACGTCACCAAATTTATAGCATGATATTTCATATGTAAACATATTTCGCAGTAGTTAAAATTTTTATTAATTTATGTGGTTTTATGATAAATTTATTTGAAAATCTCCAATATCTCGAGAACAGTTAATGCTAGCGTTCTAAAATTTATGTCAATCATTTTGTAAGGAAAAATTGCATGAAAAATGTCTATTAGCGTAACTTTATTAATGTTTTAGATATCTTTATGATTTTACCGAAATTTCACTTGAAAAATTAGAGGGTTCTGAACATTCGATTACGTTTAAAAACAAGGGTATTCCAGTATTCATGGATTGTAATTTTTGTGTTAATTTAATTCGAACCTCTCCATTCGTTAGTGAGATATCGTCTCCACAGTCTCTCCTTCCCCCTCTCTCTCCCCCTCTCTCTCACACACACACACACATATACATATATATATATATATATATATATATATAACCTCAAAAATGTTCGATTCGTGTTAAGGGATGCTTGAAACGTGCTTTCCCGTTGAAAGCTTGAATTCGAATTTTCGACATACTTTCTTTATATATTATACTATATATATATATATATATATAAGGAAAGTAATAAAGCCTTTTCTAATGTACTTGAGATGCTTAATGTTTAGCATGCTGGTATTTTATATTCTATACTTCTAATGTTTGGTTGTTACTGTAATTGGATATTATTTGTGCTTGTCATGTTAAGAGAATAAATAAATCAATTAAGTAAATAATTTAATTTAAGTCAATTCAGAGACAATTTCAAAAGTATCCAAGTTGGCAATGTATAGTTGCATCGTATTTAACTTAATTTAATACTTTATGTAATTTTATTTAATTCTTCCGATAAATTTATCTATAAATGTGGTATATCTCAAGAACGACTATGCTATGTCCCGAGAACGAAGATTGCAAAGACCAAATTTGTTTTCAATTAACCATTCCATGCATCATAACCTCATATGAAGTTGTAAGGAAAGATTATGAAAGAAAGAAAGTTATTGAAATATATTTGTCCGTTAAGTTCCATGCAGCCTTAAATGAATTTCCAAACAGGTATTAAAATACCGCAATAGATAACAGCAATAACATTTTTACTACAAATAAGCGTTTAGTTTAGATTTTGTTCTGGTGCTAAACACTTGAGAACAACACATTTTAGAAAATATTTTCCACTCTACAGCTGCAGCAATCCAGTAAATAAAAATATTTTCATATTTTCTGTATCCTTATGATTATAAGAAGTGAAAACAATATGTTGTAAAAATTTTTATTTGTTAAATTACAAACGAATTCGTTGAAAACCTCACATGAGGCTTGCATGCTTTTATGGTAGCATACACATGTCTGTCCATGCATGGACACTTCATATGAGGTTTTTAACAAGATGATAAAATTTTATAAAACATAAGTTAAAAAATATTATAGGATAGCTTCTTTTATTTCCGCCTACAGAATGTGATATCTAAGAGAGATTTTAGCATTGGTTTGCTATGCTTGGTTGTGGCAATCAATGGGACGAAAGTGGGTTTTGCAAAAACTTTCACGTGATAATCATTAAACAAGAAAGATCAATCATGCTTAAAGCATTGATTATGAAACACTTTCCAACTTCAATGCAGTTTTATTTAAACATGTCTACAATGCAATACATTCCTCGGTAATATTTTAAAACTTATCACAATACTACATTAATTTAATATATTTGAAAACTTAAACCTTCATCGAAAAAAATGAACTTCATTCAAATGACGGCATTGAAATATAAATTGCCTGGTTTAAGCATCTCTAAAATGCGATACATTCCTCGGTAATATTTTTAAAACTATCATAATACTACGATAATTTATTGTATTTAAAAACTTCATCGAAAACAACTGAAATTCATTCAAATGACGTCATAGAAAAAATAACACGCCTGGCTCTCTCTATAAAAGCAGCATTTCATTCATAAATAATTTCCCATTCATATCATTCACCACAATACTATAATAATTTATTTTATTTCAAAATTAAGACCATGGAGCTACAAGTAATTAAACTCTATTCGTAAAACTTCATCGAAAAAAAATCGTCCTTCTCTTTGTAAAATCAATGAATATTTCATTCATATCAGCTATGCAGACTCCATGAACTAAATGATTTTGGGTTAAAGAAATACAGCAATTCTAATACAACTCATTCTACATATTTTGCTGTTTACATTTTACATAGGTGAAAAATAGGTTCCGTTGTAGAAATAATCAAATTTGGATGAGCATTTAAACTCAAATATATCGCAATTGCGTTGTTTCAGTATGTAGATGCACAGAATTTAAGCAAAAATAAAGTGGTTTTAGGACGGATACAACACTCAATATGAATTAAAAAGAACTTTAAAAAACACGATTTTGAGACAAGATGGATGCCATATATCATTTTAAAGTGGGTCACGTGATCTTTCCTTATCATGGTCACGCGATCGCTTCATATAAGATGTATTATTATTATTTTAATTTTTATTTAAAAAACTACTGAATATATTTCGCAGATTTTTTTTTATATATTTTATGGAACAATTTGAATATTACCTACAATTTTCGAAGCAATTTGTGTCCCATAGGGCTCAATGTATTTCATTTTTTCAACCCGGGTTCAATCCAAAACTAATTGGGTGATATTATTCATTTATATTGCCATAGATCCTACAGACCGTTTGAACAACATACTAAAATTTTATTTTGATAAAGTCATTTTTACGGCAGTTATGGTGCTAACGGACAGACAGATAGACAGACAGACAGAGAGATAGAATGAACAGAGTCATAAACACTTTTCAACTTTGTTGTAAAGTGTTAAAAATTGAGTCAATAAGGAAATTAAATCCATTTGTTCTGTTAATGGATATGAATATCAAATGTTTAAAATATTGTTTTATATTTTTATGCATATTATGTTGAAACGTTCATCATATATTGAAAGTGCTATTTTCACTCCATGTAGTATCAGTGAAAAGATGGACATTAATTAAAGTTTTGTAAAACTTGCTTAATCTAGAAATTATTCTTAAAATTAACAGCCATAAATTAATACTTGGAAGTACTTTACTGGAAATAATTTAAGCAAATAATTTTCGATCATGCTTTTAATTTGAAAAATATAATTTAGAACGCAGTTGCTTTAAAAAAGGCAGACGGTTATATAAATTGGTGAAATTAAGCGCCAAATACTAATTACATCAGACGAATATCTAAAATTACTCAAGAAAAATAATGCTGCAGAACGAAAATTAATAATTACATAATTTCATGAAATTATATTAAATCTTAATTACTTGATTACTCTCATAATCTTAAACGTAACGTTTTTCGATTTTATGATCTTAGAATGAAGTTTTATAAAGTTTGTCTAACATTTTAAAGTGATAATATAGAATTTTTTTTTAAATTGTTTTATAAGAGTTCGATTAAATTATTGCATACTTACATTTTTCTGGATCTCTTTATATTGAAAAATTTTAAATTATCACTCATTAACTATCTTTTTAATAAAATATTATCACCATTACAAGTATTACGTGACGGTATTTAAATGGAACAATGGATTTTGTATAACATTCTAATACCACGTACCTTGAGGAAAATAGGCATAAGACAATTTAGAGGTAACAATTATTTTGAGCCGCATGTCTCAATTGACAAGCAGTTTGCGCTTTTAACACTCAGTGAAATTTAGCTGGGATATGGCTCAGCTCGAGTTTCTCATACAAGAATCCATTTTCAAGCAGCAATTTATTTTTATTTTATTTTATTTCATTTGTTTTGAAATTTTACAAGAAATGTTATTAAAAATACGTATTGTTGTTCCAAATAATCCTTCATTTAAGAGGGCTTGAAAAAATCTTTCGATTTATACAAAGTTTTTGATAATGTACCCCTTCGAGGAGGGTAACTTGTCCCCCCCCTCCGAGCGGGGGCTAATAGCGACACGGACAAAATAATTTGTATCACGGCTATTTTTCACCACAATTATGAAACTATTAAGTTACGTAACCATTGAGTCATAAAAAGCATATTTTATGCCTGACTATGTCACATTTTGTCCTATGCAATTATGTTAAGAAAATATAACATTTCGAATAAATTTAAACATTTTTGGTCGAATTGGGAAAAAAAAAATCTATCGTGTTCTGGATTTTTCATTAACATAGCCTGATGTAAAGTTTCGTGAAAATGCATTAATATTTTTTCACCAATCGTGTACACAAGAAATTAACCACAGACAGACCATCTCCCCCAAAATAATCAAAAGGTGTTCAGGAGATCCTAAAGCATATATTGGAATGAAAATCTAGAAATCGAAAATTTCCTTGAATACAATACTTTCTCAATACTTTTTTTTTACTTCCAATGGCGGGTACAAAAGACAAACTGAAGCCAAACAACAGAACAAGAGAACAGTAACAAAAGGCAACAGAAGAAAGTCTATGGACCTATTCAGTCCCTTGCTTCCCAGCAGCGTTCCCACATAGGTGCAGCGGAGAGCGCAGGATAGCGTTGCAGGTGAGAATAGTCCATGGGTTCCCGAAGGCTGCAGAACATGCAACAAGGATCGTCAAGTATATTTATGCGATGTAAATGCCCAGCATGGCAGTCATGACCAGTAGCGAGACGGAATTCTGCTACGGCTATCTCCCTAAGCCAGTCAGAAAGATTTGAGATGTTTTTTCACCAGGGTTTGTGGGAATTTCTTTTCCACAAACCCTGGTGGAAAAATACCCTTTCTCAATATTACGTATGATAAATATAATAACTGCCTAAAGAAACAACTGCTAAGATAATACTTAAGAGAGAAAGCGCACAGGACTTTAGTCAGATGGACAGTTGCTTAGACCATCCTAGAAATAATTTTAGTCACCTAATTATCCTATGCTTACTTTATTCAAGGAAGCAGCACTCTTATTCGTTCTAATGAATTTTGAAGATAATTTGAAAATTTTATTGCAATGGACATTTAATTATCCATTTAGAGTGTTTCTAAAATTGTGAGTGCTTCTCCCACTGCAGTTACTAGCACCTTCAGCTGTTATTTAAAAACTGCCCTGCATCAATAAAATTTTATATACAGAGTGATTAAAAAAAGACGGGTCAAACTTTAAAAGGTGATAGTAGCACCAAACCAAGTATATTTCATCATGGTTCCCTGGGTCGGAAATGAAACGTAAAGGCGGGAATGGGCGCTTAATGGTGAAATGGATGAGGTGAGGCGAAAACACAAGAATGGCTTAGAAGTAATAAAGTGACATTTAATACACAATAATTACAGTAATGTCTCAAAAGAGCAACCGCCAACCTGAATGCACGTCTCGCAGCGCCGATGGAGAGATATACGCTCTTTCTCGAATAGACCAGGCATGTCGAGCACTTCGGCAGCAGCGGCAAAAATTCTGGAGATAAGTTCCTCTTCAGATTCAAGGAGAGTATCATAGATGAGACACGTATGATATTCCCACAAAAAGAAATCAAGACACGACTGCTCGAGCGACCGACCTCTCAAAATGTGGAGCTTTGAATAACTTCTGCAAACTGATACATCCGTACATTCGGTGTTACGAAAATTTGCATAAGGATTCTTCTTCTACTTGCATACGTGAGTGTCTTCTTCAGCCTGAAAATAGCAGCCAGGATGACGCTTTTAAGTTTGCGGTGCGACCGCTTCCCAACGAGTAAGCACCCTGTAACGCGTTTACGTTTCATTTTCAATCCGATAAACTATGACGAAAAATGCTTGGTTTGTTATGGACTACCACCTTGTAAAGTTTAGTTAATATTTTTTTAAATCACCCTGTATAGAGGAATTTTCTTTGATTCGTGTTATTCAATCACTGGTGTTATGCAGTATAATTTAACTGCTGCGTGTAACTAATGTTATGGAGTATTTATATATTATTCTGTCCGAGCTGAAACCTTTTTATATTCAACACCGAATGTACGGACGTATCAGTTTGCAGCAGTTATTTACAGTTCCACATTTTGAGAGACCGATCGCTTGAGCAGTCGTGTCTTGATTTCTTTTTGTGGGGATATCTTACGAGTATCGTGTATGATACTCTCCTTGAATCTGAAGATGAACTTATAGCCAGAGTTTTGGCCGCTGCTGCCGAAGTGCTCGACATGCCTGGCCCATTCGAGAGAGGGCGTATATCCCTCCATCCGCGCTGTGAGACGTGCATTCAGGTTGGCGGTTGCTCTTTTGAGACATTACTGTAATTATTGTGTAATAAATGTCATTTTATTACTTCTAAGCCATTCTTGTGTTTTTGCCTCGCCTCATCCGTTTCACCATTAAGCGCCCATTCCCGCCTTTACGTTTAATTTCCGACCCAGTGAACCATGATGAAATATGCTTGGTTTGGTGCGCACTATCACCTTTTAAAGTTTAACCCGTCTTTTTTTAAACACCCTGTATAGACGATTTTATTGATGCAGTACAGTTTTTAAATAGCAGCTGAAGGTGTTGGTAGCTGCACTAGGAGAGGCACTCCCAGTTTTAGAAACACTCTAAATGGATTTTTAAATGTCCATTGCAATGAAATTTTCAAATTATCTTCAAAATTCATGAGAATGAATAAGAGTGCTGCTTCCTTGAATAAAGTAAGCTTAGGATAATTAGAAGACTAAAATTATTCTGAGGATGGTCTAAGCAACTGTCTATCTGACCAAAGTCCTGTGCGCTCTTTCTCTTAAGTGTCAAGACGGGAATTCCGAGGGCATCAGAAGTCGCAACGGATTCCCGCTCGACACGGCAGACCGAGAAAAGTCTAAGTTCTCCAATTTTTCATACCCAGGTTCGAAACACACCTCCCGTCAGTTGGAGAATTCCAACTGATGACCTGTGAAGGAAACCCAACAAATACTAAAAGTACGAAGAAATTACCTTTACCTTCAAGAATTCACCAGAAGCTGAAAACACATAATTTCGTTTAACTTCTAAGTTTATTTAAATGCCAAATTTTATGGAGTTATCACAGAAAATACAAATGCTGATTCATATTCAGCTATTAAACCACTGGACCACACTTCACTAAAAACATCGGCTCTTTGCCGGAAATTAATATTAATTCTATAGATCAATTAATTACACATAAATTTCATATATTCTAATTTTACATAAAAAGGTATGGTCAATGAGAGAAAGCACACACACACGAGGAACATAAAGGCTTAAGTAGTAACTCTTTTTCAACCAGTATTAATTCAACTGTTTTACTTAATAGGATTAATTTAATAGCTATTTAGCTCAGGAGATCTTGAGAATACAACAGGAGGATGAGTCCACCAATACACAGGACAGACGCGGCATAGCAGCCACCAATTACCGAAAAGTCGCTTACCTCCATATCTAGAAGGACACAAGAAATGTCGTTGTCATACATCCACCAGAATACCCTCAGGGAGAATCTTCCCCGACCCAGGAAGGGCGACAGGCTCGTCGCCGCAAGCAGGTTTCGAGCAACGGCCTACACAGGGCACCGGTTTCATTTAGGACTTGATCAGTAGCGGTCTACAGGCATCTGGAACAGGAGGTTCCCAGACGGTCAACGGCGGCACGAATACAACCGGACTAGGCATCAGCAGGGATCCGGATAAGCAGTGGCGACGATGGCAGCAGTGGCAGAGGTGGCAACTCTCCCGACCCCCACAGCGACAGTCACCCAGCCTGAGGGATGGGCCCTGAGCTGTTCGTGGGTTCGAAGATGTTTCCAGGGAGAGAGCCCCGAATCAAGAATCACTCAGCTTATAAACATTCCAGATGGATCCAGAACCCGTCCAATAGAAAATAACATGGGCTCACATCTTCTCATTTCAGCCAATCCATAATTCCTCCCACTTCAAAAACATCCAGGGATCCGCCCCCACAACGGAAAAGTTTAAGGCACGTGCAGCAGCCACGTGAAGTCAAGAAGAACGAAGACACTTGTCTCCGCCAGCAAACAGGTGCGACCCAGACTAACGGACGCCGTCCGTTGTTCCTCGAGTGTGCGAGAATTATTATGGAATAAAAATGGCCACAATTAAAACAGATTTTGATACGTTTAAATATGCTAAAATATATACAATGGCATGAGGGTTCCAGGACACAGATTAATTAAATAAAAGTTTAAAAAGTACTGAAGTTATGTATTTTACAACACCACAAATTATAATACAATTTTGGCACATACAAAGTATTCTCGCCAGTGATGCAGTCATTGACTGTTATATCGTGAAGCGCATTAAAAAAACGCGAAACCGGTCTACAGATGCTGATTTTTGAAATTGGAACGTGAGTCAACACTACTTCCTTGAATTTAAAATAGAAAACAATATATTTATTGACTTTTATTGAATGCTGATTTTCGAAAGATGTTCTTTAATTTCGAGAACTGACTTTGATTTGGACAATGTTGATCATATATTAGATGAATAATCAATTATAGATGTATCTTTGAACAAGAGATCTAATTAGTCTATCCGGTTACTTTTATCAGAATCTCCTGGAAGGGGATTTCGAATACAAAGTAATCCCCAGCAAACTGCAGTTATATATTTTTTAATCTTTGTGAGTTTTTTACTTATATTTTTAAAACTCTTCTATATCATTTTTTTTATTATCATAAGAAAATTCTAATTGAATTACATGATTACGTCTAATATATTTTGAATTAGGCGTTGTTGTTTTTAATCGATTTCTTTGTTGATTTTAGTTAAAGCTCTGAAAAAACATTAAAGGGTAGCGTTTTCTGTTATTGTTGTAAAATCTAATAAAATAATAATATATGATAAAATAATAATACATAAAATAATAATAGAACAAAGCTTTGACAAAAAGTAAAAGTGTGTTGATTGAAACTTATTGGACGCTCTTATTGTTATACAAACATAATATCAACTTCTTCTGAAATAACTTTGTGGATGATAAATATGACTCGGACGATAAGAAGAAGATTTTAACAATGCTGTTTAGTGACCAAGTTCATTCGATTTCTGTTACTCAAGGTGAGCGATAGATAATAAAGCGGACTACGATATCGAATGAACTCTAATCGATACATGTTTTCAGTCGAATGTTGGATAAAATAAATATAAGTTTGGAAAAAGTTATCTCCTGAAGCTAAATATTATTATTGTTAATCGTAATAGATGTATGAAAAATAATTTTACGTTTAGCTAAATATACATTTATAAGGAAAAACTACAGCAACGTATATAAGCATAAATAACACAATAATGAAGCAAACAGGATCCTCTTCGTCAATGCAAGAGAACCAACAAACCCAAAGTCCAAAACAGGAATGAGTACGAAAAGAAGAAGCAGGGGAGTGGAGTTATACTCGTATAGTCAAGACCTGGATTAAGACATCATGTTTTGGCGAACGACACTCTTGTGTTCTTATTTCTCGTTTATGATTGGCTGAACTGTTATTCATACTGCTTCTTGATTGGCTATCACTGAATCCAGATCTTGGGTATATGATCCACCTGCTTCTTCCTTTTGCGTCCATTCTTATTTCGGACTTCGGGTTTGTTGGCTCACTTGCACTGACGAAGAGGATCCAGTGCATCTTGAAACAGCTGTATGCTACATTATTGTGATATTTGTGCCTATTTTTGTTGCTCTAGTTTCTCCTTATCTTTCGCTCAAAGTGTAGTTCACATATTGATACATTTAAAATTTTGAGGGTTTATGATTAAGTAGAATGTGATTATAATATTTTGAAGCCATTTTTGTTTCATACTATTTGTTCTATGTTACACTGAAACAAGGGGTGTTATATGTATCGAATATAGCATTACATTTTTTTCAATCTATTAAAGCCACTTATAAACGAACGAGTATATATGAAATAGAATTGAAAAAAAATCATATTAGAACATTACTCTTAATTAAACATTAAATCATGATATTAATTACTTAGAATATAAGATTAACTTCAGTCACACTAATATTACTAAGATTTCACAGAGCTTTTGAAAGCACCGTTTCACGTTCTCTGCAATACATACTGTCTATGTAGAGAAATTGAGATGGGGGTAGACGTTTGGATTTTGAGAAATTAAAACATTTCGAATATCCCTAATTTTAATAAAGTCGTTTTCATTGATGTCTTTGAGCTTTTAATCGGATCTAAACGGTGTTTGATAGTGTTGTTCCAGGTGGTTGTTCCAACATTAAATCATGATATTAATTGCTTAGAACAACAGATTAACTTCAATCACACTAATATTGCTAAGATTTCACAGAGTTTTTGAAAGCATCACTTTACGTTACATGCAATACATACTATCTATGTAGAGAAATTGAGATGGGGGTAAACGCTTGGATTTTGAGAAATTTAAACGTTTCGAATATCCCTGATTTTAATAAAATCGTTTTTATTTATGTCTTTGAGCCTTTTGCCAATCGGATTTAAACGGTGTTTGGTACGGTTGTTCCAGGCGGTAAAAGCAATATACCTACTAATTTTTAAAGAGGTTGAGTGAAGAAAACAATTTGATTTTTGATCAATTAAATTTTGAAAATGAAAAAAATATAATATTTTGCTTTGTTATAATTATTCAAACTCTTAATTATATGTGTAATTTATATTTAAAAGTTAATGGCACGATGCATTATATGCTAACATGTGTTATTCATGAGATATTACACTCTTTAAATCTAACAAGATAAAAAAATGTTTAAAAATAAATCCCATTATTAAAAGCGTAGATTCTTAGTCAGTAATTTCAACCACAGATAAATAAAAACCTTCATTCAGAAGTCATCACATGCCTTTTTCGAGATATTAGAAATTTCTTCTTTCCCACGGAGATTTCAATATATGTAAGTAATCAAAGACATTTCAAGAGAATTTCATTTTAACACGCTTACCTTATTCCGTATAAGCATAAAACCTACTCATTTTAGTGAGATTACATTAGTGAGATTACTTATAATTGTGTTTCCTTTTCTTCAATCTTCTTTTATCAAGATTTGTAAATTTGCAGATAAGCATGTGCTAGAAGTATGTAGATTTCTTTTTTCAACTTGTTAAATAAGTTAATTTATCAGTTAAGTTAAATTAAAATTGCTTTTATGGCATTACATGAATAAATACAAATGAAGCTTAATAGAGTGTACAAGCGTACTTTCTACTTAAGAGCAAGCAGTACCTTATTACTAACGTCCGGTTTTGAATAATATTTTTTTAAATAAAACAGGAATAATCTGAAACTTTCTTATTTAGAAATATAATATAAAAAATAAAGGCGTCAGAGTGTATAATGCATTTGATTTTTTTTTTATAAATGTTCCATTTTAATTTTTGCGAAAGTTAATTTTATCTTGTAATTTTAGAAATATTGAATTCTACAAAATTGTGCGTGCATCTGCATATTTAAGTACTGACGACGTTTTTGTCCTCTGCGTATTATCGAAGTCTACTCGGCCGATTTTCAAGATTTTAATTTGAAGTTTTGTACGAAAGGTTTTAATCAAATTATTGAGAATAAATGTATTAAAGTTTAAAGAAATTATTTAGATTAATTTAATTTAAAAGTGAATCTACTTTTAATTATATCTGCCACTAATATGGAAATGTTGATCATTACATTTTTACTTGTCCTCTTTCAAAAATACGAAGCCTACCACTATGATTTTCTTAATCAACCACTATGATTTTCTAACATCTGCAAAAATAAAAATTCTATTGGTAGGATTAAAAATTGTATTCTTATTCCAAAATGTGTCTCAGATATTTGTTAATTTGTTTATGGCTAGTTTATGCTCTATATGTTGTTCTGATCAATGACTAATTGTTTTATTGTCTGTGCAGCCCAAGTCCATTTTTTATTAACACGCGCTTTCTTTTGTCCTTTTGTTCGCTTTTTCTTTCTCCCGATTCTTGGTTTAGTCATTTTCTTATTAAAATATTTTTTCTTCGTTTCTTGTATAAATCTTTATTATTTTTCGCTGTATCATTGTATCTTGTATTACCTTTTGTTATTTTGGACTGAACGTATTAACGTATCGTATTTCTACGTGTATTATCTATATGTCTATGTGTGATAAATTTATGTATAAGCCATGTTTATATGTGTTTCTATGTACTATATTTATGTGTTTTTAAACTGATGTACACCCTTTGAGTGAGCTAGACAGCCTGAGCAATGAATAAATAAATGTAAAAATGATGGATGCTATCAGTCTCAAACGTGCTCTTCGACAGCATTCAGCAAATTTCCTTATGTGATTAAAAGAAAACTAATTCCCTCCAGATTAACCCTCATATTTTACAGCATAGGGAAGTTATTCAAACTTTCAACTTGATTATTTATCAAATCTAATTTTACCAAGCGTTTTTTGAGTATAAATTTGGTCTATTTCTTTAATATTATTTTTAAATGAGAGTTTTATCCTGTAGATTAGCACAAAAACTTTGTCCATATCTAGAACATATTCAATAATGAATTACGAGAATATTATGGTCAATGAGCGACTAATGCTTTCTCTAATGAGGATATCTATCATAATTTTGTTGTTGTTATTAAAACCGCAGGATATTTTCAAATTTTCCTACTGCTGACGTTTCTGCAAAACCTGTTCAAATAAATTTCAATTTTCTAGAGTTTCCCTTCCCCCTTTATTTTACATTTTTGAAATTTGCAATTGTATTACTTTGGAATTTTATTTATATTCATGCTTTGATATCCATCATATTTTATTTATATTAATGTTTTGATATACTTTATATATTGTTTATCAATATTTAACATCAGATATTTTTATTATTTAATCAGCAAAAGGTTCTTCTATTGTGACACCATTTATGTTTTACATGCATTCATTCCTTCTACAAATGTTTAATCATCTCACTTATATATTTTGCAGATCAAAATAATTTGAAGATCTTTTTCAGATTGTCGAAACTGATACGATCAATCATTATTGTTATTAAATAAAGTTAATACATATCTCCAACCCATATTATGTAAAATAAATTACCTACGTAAACTAAAAGCAAGTAACTGATTAAAATATGTGTATATGCAACTTGATATTTGCTAGTTCAAACTAGGAAACACATAACTAGACAACTTTGGTAACTAGTCATATCGATTTTCAATACAAAATGACGATTTGCTGAAACAATTATAGCAAATAAATATATAAAGTTATGTATATTCATTTAAAAACATACATTCAAACAGAATAAATATATGTACATTCGGAAACTGTTTTTTCTTCAAAATAGAGCACTTTAGTAAATACGCTTTAAGCAAATATAGTATTCTGTTCTAATTTTAAAGTGTGGCACTTCTATGCTCGGAACTTACAATGTAGCTGACGTCAAATATGATGACTTCCAAGTATTTCCTAAGTAGTTCTTACATTCCAAGGTTCTTAAAGTAGCTTCCAAACTTTCCAATTCTCATTAGTTTTGAATGAATGAAACTGTTTTTTTCTTTGCAGTTGATAAAGCTGTATTTTTGAAGTTGATAAAGCAAAAATCGGAAGTAAAGTCACATCGTCTTTAAAATCGGAAATCAAGTAACATAAATAATTTTTCATATAAAGTTTGCACTTGCACGTTTTGTGGCAATCATATTTCTTATATGATTAGGCGAAAAAATAATATAAAAATGCATTTTGCCTGAGTCAAAATACGACAATGGTAAAAGAATATTCATTGGGCATTTTAATGATGTATAGGATATAGCATAAAATGAAAATTCGAAAAATTGTATTCTTTTTATTATTCAGCTAAAAATAAGTTTAAATATTATAGAGACAAAAGACATAAATACTAAGAAAAAATTTTAATTATAACTTCAGGAAGTTAAACCATAAATTTATTTCCAACACTTACTGTATAAACCGGAACTTTTGAACTGTATTTTTTTATTATTTAGCTAAAAATAAGTTTGAATAGTAAAGAGACGAGTGACATAAATGCTAAACAAATTATTTAATTAAAACTTTAGGAAGTTAAATCATAAATATCTTTCTAATACTTACAGTAAAAATAGGAACTCTAAAACCGTATTTTCTCACAAATTGAACTCGTATACAGTTCGATATTTAAATTAATGTAACTCAAGAAATATTTGAGCCCGAACTATGAAATTTGAGAATTGCATTATTTTTCATGATGTTAACGTCGATTTGTCTTAAAAATTTCTACATAAAATTGTAAATTTTAAACAATTTTTAGTTTGATACACAAGTCACTCATATAAAATGAGAGTTTTGTTCAAGTAAACATTGACATACTAATATGAAAAAAAAAAGGAAGTATCTTGAGGACACATCAAACAACATAATTTTTTCAATAACAATTATCTATATATGCAAATAATGTGTTTTAATTTATAATTATATCAAATTTAAAGACTTTGTTATACACCCAATAAAAATGGTTGTACAATAATTTTGTCAATAAAGCAATTCATAAGTAAAGGAATTATATTTTTTATCTCGCATTTTACTTAAAATAAAAAATAATGTCACTATGATCGATCTCTACAGAACGATTATTGTGAATATCTCCCAAACCCATTAATGTGATTATTAAAAGAAAATAAAAACGTGGAACGAAAAATATGTCTAAGAAATATACCTTGTTATCTTCCAGAATAATCTTTATACCAAATCTCATATCTATGATTTGTTTGAAATTCATTTGCTACATCGCCCCAATACATGTAAGAAAATGTCTTAAATGTTGTAGTCTATATAATATTTAAACTTTATATCAACCTAAAGTTTCAATTACTGAGAGAACTGTATCGTAACATTTCACGAGCATTTATAATCAGAAAAAAATTAGAATGTATACTGCATTAAACATTAACTATATAAATATATTTGATATATATATATATATATATATATATATAAACGTATTTGCGCTACAACATATATTTGATACAAATGACTATACCAGTACAACATAAATATATATGATACATATAATGTATTTTATACAAATACATATATTGGATGAATATATATACATTTCATACATATAAATATATTTGATATATTACGTAATATTCAATTGATACAATAATCCAATAAAATACTTTCAAAATTTAAATAAGAATAATTTATTGATTGGTTTTTCCCACGGTTTCCAACATTATTAACGGCATCGGTGAAAATGACCTAATTCATAACGAATTTAGGGCAGATAATAAAGAAAAGTTAAATGGGCAAAGACGAATATCGAGCAACACAATTCGATTTTCGCTATTCAAGACGAAAACTTTAAGATAATAAAGTGGATGATAATATCGAAAGTGCGTAAATCGATATTTTTTGTCGAAACTTGTAGAGAACAGATGTAGCTTTTCCAAACATTCTATAAACTACAGTTAGCTACAGTCATTGTTCTATGCAGTAGAAAAATCTATTTTTCATCTAGAACGTAATTCAAAAACATAAAGCCTCGAAGATATTATTTTTAAGGTTCTTTGCCGGTATTTTAGTGGGATAGGATCAATGTATTCTATGTCTTTGTATATAAGACAATGATATTTTCAATTTGTCTGTATGATTTTCTTTCTGATGCATATCTATTATGAAAATAAGATGTGGACCGTAAGTGGGATTCCTACATACGGTGGTGGCCTGTTTTAATTCACTTAGAATGAACATATTTATGGTTCAAAATTTAACAGGGAATGCGAATTTCATATTTATTTTATATAAACTATTTTTGTTAGCGTAATGTTTGCGAATATTGGGAAACAGCCGTACATATGACTTTTATGACTATTTGTGTACTGGTTTTTCACACGGATTATAAAAAGAAATTTAAATCACAATTTGTGGAGAACATTTTGTATTTATAGTCATTCTTTTCGGAATATTATATAAATTATCACAAGAAGGGAATAAGTGAGTTCTCACGAGCTCAGATAATAAACAGTCAACAGAAGTAGATCTTACAATTTTATTTATCTACGAGTATATATACAATCAATATATATATATCTATATATATATATATATATATATATATATATATTTATTAATTTTACAATTACACAACATATGTTTCGTAGACTACGTTTGTGATCTGTTTATTAGGGGACAAATACTCATTTAGCAGGAAGCATGCAGTTGGTCATGGAGAAAAGCTTTAGGTACTTAATGTATGACCACGGTGCTCAATAGTTTAATTCGTTTCAGTTGTTTGTCCTTGTTTTAAAAAAAGGTTCCATAATTTTATAGGCGCACAAAATATAACGATGCTATTGGAATTTGAATGCAATGCATTGCAGAGAGGCTCAAAATACAATTAGATCATGCTAGTTGGGGAGTAAAATAGCGGCTGGATCTTGTTTGTTTCGAGGCTGATCAAACGATTGAGTCACGCTCAATATAAAAAAAAAAAAAAAAATACAGTCGGAAGGTCATTGAGACTAACAGACAGACAGAAGAAAATTGAACGCTAAAATTTGCAGCCATTTTCACGCGATGATAGGTCAAAAAAGATGAATTTTCAATTTTATGTATATAGATTAAATATAATGTCATTAAACTTTTTAAATCAGGACATACAGCATGGACATTCACAACTTATTTCGTCATAAAATATGACGTCATTTATTACGTTGATGACTGTCCCACTTTGAATGTTTGTAATATCGTAATCCTATCTATCGTAAATATTTAAAATGATTAAATTGAGAATTTTAGGAATCTTTAAGTATTTCATCTAGTATCCCGCTAAAAATAGGCGAAACATTGTAAACATCACAAAATAAAGATTTCAACACATTCTAAAATATTTTAGTGTATCACTTAAGCATATTAAATTAAAACTTTATTGTGTGCTGAAACTATATCCATTTAATCACTTTCATTTTAATTGAAAATCTAAGGTCTTTCGAAAAAATGATACTTTCTAAGTCTGGCACATTTTTCGTTATTTGGTATTTAAAATAGTGAACATATCTTACCTATTGCATGTACGAGCATATTGAAATTACCTTAATATAGAAATTATCTTAAAAATTTTGCAATTTTAACAGTATTTCTGGAAAATAAATATGTTTTCCGGTAGATGTTTCCGTAATATTTCTAAAGATGCGTTTTATATTAATTTTGAAATTTCCATTATCTTACACATTTTTATATGTTACTCCACAAAGTAAATATTTACAATGGAGTACGATATTTGATGAAATGCACCGTTGAAAACTTTAATATATAAATTGTGAAAACATAAATGTATGTAAAGAAAGTAAATTCTTTTATAAGTACTAAGGACAGTACAACTCCTCTTAACCGGCTTAATTGGGACTGAGGGTAAGTTGGTTAAGAACATATCCGGTTAAACGGAGGGGATTAAAAAATGCAAAATATATTGCATTTTTATTCGGCTGTTAGATCTTATAATAAAAGTGATGCATTATAAAAGCGTGTAAATTGATTAGCAGACAGATAAGTTATCATCAAGATATCGCATTTAGTACATTGGCACAAGTGATTATTTAAGAACATGGAACTTGCATGTCTCTTGATGAATGTATGTCATTCGAGAACGTCATCGGCATCTTGAGTCATATAAATGATAGTATCGATGATGTCATAGTCAGACAGCATTTCTAGATCCTTGTCAATTTTAAGTCACAATTCACATCTACTTCTGTAATATAATTGCAGCCTTGAAGTGCTTGAAATGTTTTGTCAAAACTTGATGTGGTGAGTTTTGTTGATAGTATCTTGTTAAGTACTTTGAAATAAAAACTAAATACAAATATCGCTCTTACAACACCGCCTACAACTAAACATACATGTCCTCATTTGAAAAATAGCCAATCAAAATCAACGCCTTTCCCATACCACTGATATGTGTCACCTAACAGTAAAAGCGACTCCATATTTCTAAATATGGATTCATGAGACCAACTGATGAATATCTGCATAACACGTAACAAAACAATTCATAATGAAAGGTGCAATTTTTAAAAGTGGGTAATTTCAATTTTTACAGATCAATTCAGCCGGTTGAAGAAGATAGTCGATTAAACAGAAGGCTCTACTGTATAAGATTTTGTTGCGGTAGAAACGAGGACAGAATATTAAGTTGTTTACTTAATTTCACAGTCAAACAGTTTTAAAATTTTACTTATTTACTTCCTCTGGCAAGAAAAGTAGCCCCTGATTACTTATAATCTGAACGAATATATAGAATGAATCTATGATTTTTACTTAATTTTGTTTTAGTTCTAATGGTGAGGTATTTGGATCATTTTTAGCTCTAATGATATTAAAACAGTGATATTTCAATCGGATGATATTCTAATTCTAACATAACATTGTGCATTCAGTGTTGATAGTCTTTACTTTTAGCTAAGGAAATACATCCAGAATAAGTCACTAAAGTGCAAATTTGTTGTGAACTGCTGGTATTTCAAATTTTGACACCATTCTAATATTCTCCTCATATTCTCCTCTATATGCCATGTACATAACAATGTAAATTATTGCATGAAGCGGCAATATTCCTTTAAATACTATAGCAATTCATATGCAACTCCTTAACCTAATTTCTGATTCTTATAAGCCACCGGTTTCATCATCTATCGTTTGGTTTATTTTCCTTTGATCGTTTGATATTAAGATTATCTTATGAATACATTCATGTGACTTCAACATGTTCCGAATAATACTTGTTCGAATTGGGAATTCGCTTTCTCCAGACATCGAGTTTTCTGCCATAGAAATTTCGTCGGATGATTTAGAATTTTCATTCCAGTCAACCAAATCATATGTTGACTGAAGAAAAGTCGACACGTAATAATCAAAGAGATCGCCGACAAAACAAAAGAATGCCGAACACTTTATAATTTTACCGATACATTCAATTCCACTGAATTCTTTACTTATTTTTTTTAAAAATATTTTGCTGTTTAAATAATAATATATGTAACTAGACCTGAAACTCAATATCTAATCGGCTGAAAAATGATATATATAAGATAATATTCTAACTATCCGCCCTCAATGTTTGCGATGCAAAAATCTACGGGAACATGCGGGCGAGAACCTTTCACAATCAAAACTTTTAACCATCCATCAAAACCACCCATGAAACATAATTGCCGTTTATTTTCTTAACAAAACGCAAATACTTCCAAATAAAACCAAGTATTTTACAAGTACAATAAACAAAATTAGTGAACAATAAATAAATAAACTTATAATACTTCCCTGAAGAAATCAGGCGTATGTCAGTTAGATGAAGACAATTGTGTCGAGAGCATTATAAGACCCTAATTTAGGCCAAAAGAACAATATGCGCCTTTAACCTCTTGTTTACGGGTGGGACAGCGTCCATTCCAAACAAAGAACCTCTCAAAATGACATATATTTGACATACCCTATCCCAAACAGCTCGATCTTCCTTTGCAGACATGTGTCCATGGACACCAATGTCTGGAAAGGGAGATTGAAGTGTTTGGGATAGGGTACGTCAAATATCTGTCGTTTTGAGAGGCTCTTCGTTTGGGATGGATGTTGTCCCACCCGTAAGCAAAAGATTAAGACCCGCTAAGGAGACCTGCGACGAGACAAGCGAAGAGCAATTTAAATAGAGCTAGAACACCCAGCATGTAAATTTGCTAGCGGGTGTTATCATCCATTGAAAAGAAGCATAAATATAACAATGCGCACAGATAAAGGGTCTCTCCCCCCCGACCACAAAGAGGAGGGAAGAGAAGAAGACAAAGAAATATATATTAATCGTTAAGTTATTAGTATAAAAAATAAGAGTTTAAAGGGGGGGGGGATAGTCAAACCCTTGTAAAGGAAGAAGAATAAGAAAATACGGTGGTTTCGAAGATACTTCACAGCGAGTTTTCTTAAATGGAAATTTATAATTTAATTATTTATTATTGAAGGACCATTTTTTATCATTTTATTAAAATATTTGCACATAAAATATTTGACTGAAATTACGCTCTTCATAATTGAACAGGAATTTAACTGAATATTACGCATTGAGTTGAAAAAATGTGTTCAGGAGGTCATCGGTTATTAAAGTGCAGCGCTTGTGACATAAAGATGTGGACGCCCACGCAGGGGTAATTTTTATAAGTCGTTATAAGAAAACGTATCGTTTAAGCTTTGTTTGGTTTTCAAGAATTCGCCATGCGTTCTGTGTATTTGGAACTGAAATCAGGGGCATCATTGGGTTAATTTTCTAATAAATACGTAAGGTTAAAATGAGTTGTGAAATTGTAGCAAAAGTCATTTGCTGACCACATCAAATATTTCTGTTCAGTTGAACACTAGCTCTTGTACATAAACGCAAAAAATAAAATGGTTGCACAATTTAAGCGAACATAAAATGCATTGATTGAATTTCTCCCAAGCATACAAAAAATATTATCAGCATAGGATAAAAACGACTTAATTTAAGATAATTTTGACCCAGATAACAGACAAAGGAAAGTTAAACAAAGATGAATAGCGACCAAAATCATTCGATTTCCTTTAATCGAAGATGAAACTTTTAGGGCATTAAAGTGGGTGATACTATCGAAGGCGTTTTAATCGATATTTGTTGTCTATTCTCATAGGGAACAGCTGTAAGTTTTCAAAATATTCTTAACTATATTTTGCTATAGCTTCTTGTAGCCGAAAACAAATTTTTCGTCTTGAACGTAATTTAATAATAAGTTACTGCTGGTGCTATATTTTTGATAGAAATATCATTAGTTACTTTTGTGTTTTACTACCCTATATAGCCAATCTGAAAAAGCTAATTTGGATAGTATATGTCTATGTACAGATATAACTTTACTTTCTGTCTTTATATATATATATATATATATATATATATATATGTATATATATATATATATATATATATATATATATGTATATATATATATATATATATATATATATGTATATATATATATATATATATATATATATATATGTATATATATATATATATATATATATATATATATATGTATATATATATATATATATATATATATATATATATATATATATATATGTATATATGTATATATATATATATATATATATATATATATATATATATATATGTATATATATATATATATATATGTATATATGTATATATATATATATATATATATATATATGTATATATATATATATATATATGTATATATGTATATATATATATATATATATATATATGTATATATATATATATATATATATATATATATATATATATATATATATATATATATATATATATATATATATATATATATATATATATATATATATATATATATATATATAATTTGAGTTTTATTACGCACAAAATTATACTTGAAATATAATTACTGACACCAATTTGGAGTTTAATTTTTTTGGCAATATGCTATACTTTAACACATATTACTGAATTCCCTCGCCTTAAAATAGATCGATAACTATTTATCATAGTGCAATGGGATTATATCTTACGCTTTGCCATCAAAATAAACATCAAACCAGCGAATCGGAGCTATTTCAAGACTTTTCACTTGTAGAAAGTGAAAATTTTGACTCTCTGAACCACAAGGATGAGCATGCAAGATAAGATTACAGGATCGAAGCAACCCAGAAACTTTCTACGCTCAGCAAGTGGACATTCGACCTTTGAGCCAAACTATATACATTCTCAAAAATGTATTTTCTCGCTTCACATCTACACAATATTCGCAGTATACCTTCCAAATTAGATCACAATTGCTTCAGAGGTTTTTGAGATAATGATGGGTTAATCATTTTGGCAAAATCTCGTTGTATAGCTAAGCAATCTATACATATTTTTCGAATTTTTTCTGCATTCACGCCTAAACAATATACGCAGTATACCACCAAAATTAAGTCTCAATTACTGCACTGGCTTTCTAGATTACGGACAGTCCTCGATTTAGACAAATTCACGTTTTATAACTAAACTATATACATATTTTTTGGTTTTTTCTGTGCTCACATCTACTTAATATTTTGAACTGGGTATCTAAATTTGATCCAAATCGCTTCAGTGGTTTCCGGGATTACAAAAAACCAAAGAGCCAAGGATTTGACACTTGACCAATCACCAATTGATCGGCAAAAAGTCATTTGTGGTAACAGCATACCGAACTCATATACGTATTTACAGAGAAAATTTGATTTGCATAATAAAACTCATTCACTGTATTGGTGATTGATCAACCGCTAACATCATATCTATCAAGAAAAGTGGTATAAGTTACAATCACATTATCCATACTTATACTCAGCACGGGGAATAGCACCATTGAAACACTTGAATCTATATCTTGGAAAGTGGGGCACATAATTTCTTACAACAGAGCTATCTTAAAGCATCTTTTACAGTGTGGGACAGACCAATGGTTGAGGTACGGTAATTACACTCCGATGACCCGAATTCAATTCCCAAACTGTCCCCGCGTTCAAAAAGAATGCACTAAACATGTGTGTCCGCAAGTTCTTGCGAGTGATTGATAGTAGGAGAAGGAGGGTTCGTGAACTGTGTGTCCGAACCCTCCTTCTGGCCCACTGGGTTTCGGTCTAAAATGGTGGCACTGTCCCGGCCATACTTATACTTTCTGGTAGGCAGAACGATCTGGGTTTGACAAACAAACATATTTTTCTTTCATCTTTACATCCTCAAACTTCCATATAGATGCAGTATAGCTCTAAGATTTCCAAAGTGAATATTTTAACTGTAAAGCACGCGAAAAAGCTATGTTTTCTTACTGAATACTTTCGGAAATGTTTGTGATGTGTTGAAAATATAAAAACATTGGCGAAATTGCTATAACTAGATATAATATTTCGTTAATCATATAATGATAATTCGAATTATTTAAAATTCAAGATTTTACGGCACTATTTCCTAAGAAAATATCTGAACATTTCTGAAACAATATAGTGCATTCTAGGCCTATGCCGGAAATTACTGGCAAAAACTAAGTTATTGATTAAAATGGTACTTAATAACATATGACTGAAAATCATCAGAATACAGTCTATGCATGGAGGCGACACACATTATGTCAACTTAGATCAATAAATTAAAAACTTCTGCAAAGTATTTTTAAATAATAAATTCAAACACAATTTCATAAAACTGTACATGTGTTTTGTATTACGATGTCGATTATATTCTATGCTAAGAATATATATACACAATATGGAATATAAATATATAAGTTAGGGAATATAAGTTCATGACAGAAAAAAAGTGGAGTTTCTAATCCATATATTTGATTCCAAAAATCATCTGATGAGGGCAGCAGATGCCTTTCCCTTCACAATGCAATGACTTTACTGTTTTCACAGCGAAATAATGGAGTACAAAATTCAGATCACAATGTTTTGGGGTATTTATTTGATACCACGTAAATTATTTTAGGCACTTTTGGCGATTTATGATTCCAAACATTATTGCTTATTCATACTCACGTGCGTGAGCCACATTAAAATGTAACTGATATTTAATTAATATCCCGTGAAATAAACAGTAATTTTCGAAATGTTGGTCGTCAAAATACAAAACTATTACAAAACATATCTTCACTTGTGAAAATAATGAGTTAGTTTGACGATTATTGATAATAAAAAAATTCTTGCTCAGCACTTGCACAACACTGCATAAGGAAAAGATATTTGATAATGGGTATTACTTATATGAAAATTTTTCATATTTTTTTTTGAAAAACGCACAATATCTTGAGAACATTTCATGCAAGTGTTCTACAATTTGTATTATTTGTTTTCTGAAGAAAAATTACTATAAATTTATCATTATTGGAGTTCTTAATAATTAGAAAAATTAATGCAAAATTGCAAGAAAGGGGTTCTTTCAAGCAGTAGATTGCATTGAAAATCGATAGAATTCCACAATTCGCCAATTGTAACAATCGTACCAATTATTTTCAAAACAGTTTATTCGTTTGAGAGATATTACGTTCACAAACACACGGACACCAAACAGCAACAAGGCACATACCACACAGTAACGTAGATTCGCACTAACACACACATTGGCACATATACACACATACACAGACATCTTCTCAAAAACGTTCGATTCCAGTTCAGAGGAGCTTGAAACGTGGTCTCCTTCGTAGGAAACTCGAAATTAAATTTTCGACCGCGTTTCAATACCTTCCCTATACATTATACTATGCACGCAAGAAAGTTAACAATGCTTATAAATTTTGACTTTAATAAATATTTACGATGCGTTAAAACGTTATACCCTCTCAATTGATGCTTAAAATAGACTATAGAATGCAAAACAAAAGTTCCCTAAAAAAAAATTGCTCTAAGTCTACTCTTTATGCGTTAACAATCTCTATTAAAATATATTTCACCCTTCCTAGGATTTTTCTTTCTAGAATTCAATATTTTATCATTCCCTTGAGATGTTGGTATATATTAGCAAACTCTCCGTATTTAAAAAGCAATTTAGAAGATCTTGAAGTTTACGCCGAGGATTAGATTATTTGCATATTTGGCCCGAGCACGGATTTCTCGGAAGAGATATTCTTTCAGCTACTGCTCAATACTGAAAAATAAAATAGTTGAAAAAAGTGAATGAATTAATCAAATTTATGGTTCGTGTTTACTACACTTGAATTAGTTTCAATTGATATAATATTTAATCTTCGAATTTATAGATTCCTAATTCTATAATGTTTTGAGATATAAAGGTACTTTGAGAAAGAAATCTTGAATATTTATACATATTTTTAAATGAAATTAACTTATAAATTTTTCTGGTGAGCATAGTTTTCCCTAAACATATTATTCCTATTAAATTTGTAAATTAATTTATTGCTGCATTAGCAACGGTGTTAGACGAGTAGATAAATACATCGTTCTAGTTTAAAGGTGAAAATATACTTCCTCATCAATATAAATTAGGCAGAACAGTCTTCTAAAAAAATATTCATGATCCAGTCTGATAAAGCCAAAATTATTTTGCGTAAATAACGTGCTGTAAAAAACTCCAGTAAATTTCAGATTATATCTCTTTCTAGGGCTCCAAAATGTTTATAAATTACTCTTTTACTGACATAGCTAGTTAAAATATCGAAATCGGAGCGTCCCTTGAGAGAGGTGACAGACACAGAGAGAGAAAGGAAGGAAATAATATATTTTCACACAAATCGGTTCCTTAGCGTCTTGGCACCATCGAAAAGATCCAAGAACGTTCTTTTAAATGATGTTGGAAGCACATCCGTAGGTTAATTTCTTCATATTTATATACGTGAAAGCAAAGCTTCCTCAGCGAAATCCACGCGCTCTCCACGGATTCGATCTTTTACTTGTGGAATTTACTGAGCATGCCTGCCTAGGAAGCACATAGTACTCATAATACGTTTATTTATTTATTTATTTATTTATTTATTTATTTTGTTTATGAGGAGAACTCGATTTGAAGCGAGCAATGCCCACATCGAAACAATTATAAATTGTGTTCAAATGTATTATTTAAGTAGCGGGCGTTAATTTAAGTATTTATAAGTTCTGTACGCTTATTTAGAAATCTGACAATGCTGTGTAATGTGTTCGTCTTTTTAGCAAATTATGAAGGAGTAATCTATTAGCAGGAAGGAAGTTTCTTTTTCTGTTTAATTTAGAAGAAAATGCATAAAATCTTGCATAAAACATAAATCCGAGGTCATTTCCATAAATGAAAAATTTGTTCTGCGCAAAGTGGAGCAATAAAATAGCCCGATACAAAATTGCATATTTTGTATTTAGTTGAAAGAAATATCTCTATATCTGCGACATGCTATCATAAATGCAACAGTAATACATTTTGCTTTCCCTTCAATATGCAGAATATGTTGAAAATATTACGATGGGTTAAAAATTAAATTAAATTTTTTTGCGAATTTATGTGTTTTGAGAATTTCTGGGTACGATTAATCTACTTGTAAAGCTGTCGGTCGATTCCCGTTAAACGTGGGAGTCTCATTTCCTAGGTTCGTCTTTGAGGTAGAATTCGTGGAAAAGAGGCTATTTTAAGCAGTTACTCATGGATTACCATATTATTTATGCCTTATTTTTCATGTCAAATATATTTTTGTAAATATCGTGTCATTTACTAAAAACTATTGAGGAAAAATTTGAAAATAATAATCATGATAACAAATGCAAACATTTTATTAAATACTTGTATGTTCTTACGGCATTTCCCAGTTTACACACAGTTTAATAAAATAGAAATATGTTTCTACTATTCATCAATTATGTACATTTCTTTTTGATTATATACATATAGAATTATATGCGCATGTTATTTCGATGTAGTATATCTATTTCATTTACAGTGAATGATGTAGATGTAATTTTATCAATCTATAAAATCCTTTTAAAAAGTGTGCCACTTTAAAATTTTCGTTATCTTCCTAGACTAATGATTTTAAAACCAGTATGGGTTTTCTGGTTTGTATAATGGAAGTATGTTTCCAAGTTATTGAAAACTACTCGTATTGGCGATCATATTGGCTGTTATAATTGGTCTTCTTGGTTGAATCTCAATATTCTGGTACTCTGATGCAAGAAATGGATGATTCCTAGTTAGTGACCCCGAAAATTGGAAATATGTATGTGTGCAGGGTGATTAAAAAGTATGGGACAAACTTTATGAGGTGGCTTCATACACCAAACCAAGAAGTTACCTTACACCTTTCTGGTATGTAGGATGGTCTGGGTCTCAACAACAACAACACCAAACCAAGCATTTTTCGTCATAGTTTACCGGGTTGGAAATGCAACGTAAAAACACCAGAAGCCGAAATTCTGGCGACGAGTCTTTCTTCAGATTCAAGGGGAGTGTTATAGACAAGACTCGAGATATCTCCACAAAAAAAAAAGTCAAGACCCGTCAGAAAGGACGATCGTGGGGGCTATGCTATAGGACCACCTCGCCAGATAGTTCCTTACTTCTCGTCCAATTATGAAAATTTACATAAGGGTTCTTCTTCTTCTTCCCCAAATGAAATTTGCATACGTGATTTTAATCTTTAACCATAAACTAACAAGAATGACGCTGTTAAGTTTAGAGAGCGGCCGTTTCCCAACGAGTAGGTACAATGCAACGCCATTACGTTTCAGTTTCGACCCGGTAAATTATGATAAAAAATGCTTGATTTGGTGTGTACTAACACCTCGTAAACTTTGGCCCATCTTTTTTTAATCACTCCGCATAATATTTCCTTATGACTACTTGTACAGTGAGCTCTAGTTAGTGTTGTCTGTTTAGATATTTTGGGGTCGTTTAACACCCAAAAGAGGCTAAATCTAGCCATTTAACTATGAGTCTTGCCGAGTGTCTTGCTGAAACGACTGAACCGTTTCAACCCGGAGTTGAAGTCTGAGGAGTGGCGTGTTCTGCAAAACTTTGTGGAACCCCACTCTGTAAGATGGATCTTCGAGGTGGATTCGGAGGCTGCGGATGCGATTCGCAAAGCTGACCTTGGTGCATTCACCGGTTTGGACCGTGGAGTCTTCAAGATTCTTCGTGATCCAAACGAAAAGCCTAAGGGGAAGATGGAGATGGAGGAACAGCCAGCAGAACGGGCGACCTCCTCTCAGGTAAGTATTGGTAGTCTTGAGACTATGATACCTAGACTTAACGAACTAGAAATTGCTTCTGGTTCAGATGTTACACTTCATGCTAACCCTCCGATCTCGGATGATGAGTTGGAAAAACGCATGAAAGATTTTGACAATGATATCATGCTGGATGCTGATCATTGTCATGATACTAGGTGAATTTCTTTCTCCTAGTCTTTCTGTGCCCTTTTCTTCTTTTTGTTTATGGGCTGTCTTAAGGTTGTGCAAATTAATCTGCATCACAGTCGATCTGCCTCTGCTATTCTTAGCAAAAGGCTTTTCAATGGTAGAGCTGATATTGCTCTTATCCAAGAACCCTGGACCTGTAAAGGAAAGATTTTGGGTCTAGGGATCAAAGGATTTAGTGTCTTTTATGACACATCCTGTACCAGACCCAGAGCCTGTATTGCTGTTAGCAACAAGCTCAATGCTGTTCATCTGATTAAATTCCTTGATGGTGACAATGTAGCTATCAATGTAAAACTTAAAACTGACGAACATATGATGGATTACATCTTTGCTTCTGCCTATCTTCCTTATGAAGATAAGGAAACTCTCTCTAAGGTCATTATTAATCTTACTGAGTACTGCAATGGTAAAAAAATGATCATTGGTTGCGATGCAAATGCCCATAATACTGTTTGGGGCAGTAGTAATTGTAACCGTAGGGGTGATGATCTTTTGGATCAGATCCTTCTTCATAAGCTCTATTTACTTAATAAGGGTAATACTCCTACCTATGTGACCTTAAAACGTCGCGAGGTTTTAGATATTAGCCTGTGTAATAGTTCTGCTTTTGAGTCCGTAATTGATTGGAGGGTTTCAGATGATATATCTTTGTCTGACCATCAATTAATTTCCTTTTCTGTTAAAGGTCCTGTAACTGTTTTAGAGGACAAAGGTAGGAACCCTAGGAAGACGAATTGGGGTTCCTACAAAGAAGACCTTAGGGCCAAGTTTGTGAATCATATTGGTGAGTATTCCTCTATTGAAAGCGTGGATCTGGCTGTTGACTTTGTGCAACAGGCCATCATCGACACCTTTTATAACAACTGCAGAACCACCATACCTGACTCCCCAAGGACTGTTCCTTGGTGGTCTAGTGAGCTCAGCCGGTTGCGTGGGAAATGCAGGAAGCTCTGTAATAGAGCCAAGAAGAATGGTGATTGGCAGACTTATAAATCTGCCCTCACCACTTATAATAAAGCAGTTAGGGATGCCAAGAAAAATTCTTGGAGAACATACTGCGAAGGTATTAATGATACTCCTGCCGTTGCAAAACTTGTTAAGTTGATGGCTAGAGACAGAAATTGTAAACTTAACACTGTTAAGAAGCCCAATGGTGACTTTACTGTCACTGGTGAGGAGACCCTTAGTGAGCTCTTCAGAGTTCACTTTCCGGTTTCTCATCCTGTTGTTCAGAATGGCAGTGGTATTGCTTGCTCCACCTTGTCTGACGACAATAGCTGGGGTATTGCTAGGAGCATTGCTACTCTTGATAGGGTTAAATGGGCAATTAATTCCCATAAACCCTATAAAACTCCGGGAACTGATGGCATCATTCCTATTCTTCTCCAGGAGGGAATAGAGATGCTTGCTCCTATTCTCTGCAACATCTACAGAGCTTGTATTGCCCTTGGTCATATACCAAATGCGTGGAGGCATACTAGGGTAATCTTCATTCCAAAAATTGGAAAGGACAATTACTATGAGGCCAAATCTTTTAGGCCTATCAGCCTTACGTCTTTTCTGCTTAAGACTATTGAAAAACTTATCGATAGGTATTTAAGGGAAGTGATTCTGGCCTCTAAGCCCTTGTCCAGTTCTCAACATGCCTATCAACCGGGCAAATCTACGGACACTGCTCTTTACAGTCTCTCCTTTATTTTAGAGAGAAATCTCAATGCCAAGGAAATTGCTCTTGCTACCTTTCTTGACATTGAAGGTGCCTTCGATAAAGTACCCATTGACACCATTCTTGTTGCTCTCAACAGAAGAGGTGTTGATACCACGATATCTTATTGGATTAAGAACCTGCTATCTAACAGGTATATCTGTGCATCTTTACTTGGAGAAAGTATGACTGTGCATGCACTTTCGGGCTGTCCACAAGGGGGTGTGCTCTCACCAATTCTCTGGTGTCTTGTTGTGGATTCTCTTCTGGAAAGCATTGATATCTCTGGTGTTTCTTGCATTGGGTATGCTGATGATGTTGTCATCGTTGCCAGGGGCAAATTTGGCAACATTGTCTCTGACATGATGTCTACTGCTCTTAGGAGGGTTGAAACATGGTGTAAAAATGCAGGTCTTACGGTTAATCCGCAGAAGACTGCTTTAGTTGCGTTTACAAGGAAACGCATACTTGATCTTGGGAATATTTGCTTATTTGGGCAGAAGCTTATTTGCTCCAAGGAGGTTAAATTCTTGGGAATTTACTTTGACAAGGAACTTAATTGGAAGAGACACTTGGACTACTGCACAACTAAAGCCAGAAGAATCTTCTGGTCTTGAATGCTATTGGGAAAACCTGGGGCCTTAATCCCAGAGCTATTCATTGGATTTACTCGATGATAGTCTGTCCTATCATTTCTTATGGATCCATTGTTTGGTGGTCCAGAATTAGAAATGAAACTGCTAAACTTGATTTAGTTAAGCTTCAAAGGATGGTGTGCATTGCAATCTCCGGATGCATGAAAACCACTCCTACTGCAACTCTTGAACTCTTACTTGGCTTGCATCCGCTCTATATGCGTATTGAGGCAGAAGCACTTATCTGCATGAACAGACTCAAATATCTGAAACACTGGAAAGATTACTCAAGGTATTTATCTTGGGGTGAACTTAACAGTAATGTTGCTAGGCATCCTTATTTTTGTATGCCACCTGATGGCATACACGTCAAATTTACGTTTGATAAGCCTTATGAAATTCTTGTCCCCTCGCGGGATGATTGGAAGAGGACTCCAACCTACAATAAACATAACTGTTTTGTATGGTATACTGATGGCTCGAAGATTGGCACTAGTACTGGTGCGGGAGTCTGCTGCCCTGATGATGGCACTAAGCTATCTTATCCGCTTGGCAATTTTGCTACTGTCTTTCAGGCTGAAGTATTTGCCATTCTTATGTGTTGTAGAATTTGCTATGACAGAAAGTACGAGAATAGCCAGATTTTCATTTGTTCTGACAGTCAGGCTGCTCTTATGGCTCTGGGGAAATTCACTGTGACGTCTTCCCTTGTCTGGGAATGCTATAAAGCTCTCTGTAAAATTGCTAGTAATAATTGTGTCATTCTGTACTGGGTGCCTGGTCATTCGGGCATTCCTGGCAATGAATTGGCAGATGAACTTGCTAGGAAAGGCTCTAATACTCCTTTTGTGGGCCCTGAGCCAGCCTTGGGTATTCCCAATGATCTTATCAGAAGAATTGTCTTTGACATCTTCAGGAAGCTTCAATGCAAGAACTGGCGTGACACTAAAGGGCAAAGGCAAGCGAAAATTCTCAATTGTAATTGCCCTAGTGCACGTCAAAAGGAACTCTTTAGACTCAGTAGAACTGGCATCAGGAGAGCTGTTGGGCTCCTTACTGGGCACTGCACTCTCAAGAGACATCTTAATATTATGGGTGTCTCCAAGGATTCGCTTTGCAGAGGCTGCAATTACAGCGAAGAAACTGCAGCTCGCATTCTGTGTGAATGTGAGGCCTACTCTGCTCACAGATTCGAACACATTGGTCGTCATGTGATTGAACCCTGGGAGCTGAACGACATTCCTGTCAAGTGCCTGCTTATGTTTGCATCGGCTACTGGTCTCTTCTCTTAGAGACCTTCACTTTTTGGGGTAGTACAATAGACCTCTGGTCGATGTGCTAGGCTCTTTCTGAGCCACCCTCCTTCATTTCATTCATTCAACGCCATTACGTTTCAGTTTCGACCCGGTAAATTATGATAAAAAATGCTTGATTTGGTGTGTACTAACACCTGGTAAACTTTGGCCCATCTTTTTTTAATCACTCCGCATAATATTTCCTTATGACTACTTGTACAGTGAGCTCTAGTTAGTGTTGTCTGTTTAGATATTTTGGGGTCGTTTAACACCCAAAAGAGGCTAAATCTAGCCATTTAACTATGAGTCTTGCCAGAGTTAATTCAATTGTCGGCAACACCGGATCTAGCTAGTCAAAACCCCTTGTCATCTGCCCATGATTTCTGATCAGAACTATTCAGTCAGTGACCTAGAAAAGGGTAATTTTTTCTGAACTTACTTGCTATTCTTCGACTTCTATTTACTGCAACCTAGTGACGGTAGGAAAAGTTATTTTTATTGGTGAGGAAAATAAAATCTGATATATAAATGAATTCAAAAATTTGATGTGTACAGCACATATTTTTCACTACACTATGTAATAACCCCTTGTGATATATTTAGAAAACACTCGTTTAGTCTGTTATGGCTATATTTGATAAACTGTGTCGTAAAATAAAAATACACTTTATGAAGCAATTTTCTTGTCCAAATAAAATATTTTAGTTATAGGTATATGTAACATCCAAACGTAAATATAATCGATATTTAATTAATATTTGCAAAAATAATATTACTTGTTAATTATAAATATATTATAAATTTGGAAAATTCAATAGTATTGGAGTACAGATTCAAATCTATTACGGAATGCGTTTTTAGTTGTAAGCGGAACGCGCTAAACCACGATAATAATATTTATAACATAGCTATAATAACATTTATAACATTCACAACAAATGACATTTAATAGAATTATTAATTTCAGCCCAACTACTACTGCCATCTATAGACATTTACGTATAGCGTAAATTAGCATTTGTCAAAGTTTGTACCATCTATTACCTTTGTAATTTCTGTTGGAAGCATGTACAGGTATGGGCGTGTTTTTGGCACTAAAAGTTTTAACCATCTATCTGTATTATCATATTTGGCAATCTAAAATGTCGTGTGTAAATTTTAAGTACCAGTAAATAGATTTAATTGCAATTAAGTCTGCTTCAATTGTTCTTGTGTGAACTTCAATAAAACTTCGTAACGCCCAACAGAAATATGGTTCTCAAGCATTAAAAGTCTCTCAAAAGTTTTATTCATGAAATGAATTTCTTAATAAAATGTAAAATGCCCGATGTTCTGTTCAATGTCCCAAGATATTAGAAAATTCCACAACTTTCAAAAGGAATTTATGTGAGCCAAGAAGTCCTTGTCGACTTCTACTGCATTTACATATTTAGCTAATTCAAACAGTTCTTGAAATAGTTTTAAAGTTCTTTGATTCAACCAACAATAAGTACCAATAATTGAATATTTCAGAAATGTGTATTTGGTGATTTTTAATCTAACCATGGAGGTGAAGGGAAAGAGTTTAAAATCCATGTTAGAAAACTTATAAACTATTTAAGACAATTATTCAGTGGGGCTGGAGGAAGATAAGTCCCACTGCTTTTGTATATATTTATGTGGCTAGTATGCAGTAAAAATTTTATTTAAATTGTTCATTTTTCAGAAAAATTATCATTTCGATGAAAAAATAAATTAAACAAAAGTAAATATTACTACGTATAAAAATTTATTTTACCTTTCACTTTATCTTTGTCTCCATATATTTTGAAACTTATTTCACAATTAGAAAAATATATTTTTTTTCTATTAGTAGTTTGGGAACTAACATGTTATCAAAAATGCATATGAAAATAACCTCGCCTGTCTATTGTGTCAAAAGGAACTTCACAACCACTAGTGACACCTGGAAATAATTCTCAAAGCATTATGACATTTTCAAGATTTCCATTCACAGAAAATTTATCTCCTTCGTTCTAATTCCATGATCCATGAGTTAAATTTTAAACTTAACCTTTTGTTTACGGGTGGGATAGCGTTCATCCCAAACGAAGAACCTCTGAACAGATAGGTATTTTACATACTCTATCTCAAACAGTTTGATCCCCCTTTACAGGCATTGCATCCATGGACGCCAATGTCTGCAAACGGGGATCGAACTGTTTGGTATAGGGAACGTCAAATACATGTCTTTTGAGAGGTTTTTTGTTTGGGGTGAACGCTGTCGCACCTGTAAGCAAAATCTTACGTTTATATTCTTATCTATTACTTTAAAATGCGTCAGTGCTTGTAATTTATATGCAATTGCTTCATTGAGCGAAAAATGGGATTTTGTCAAAAAAATGTCAAAAATGAAGTGATATAGCCATTTTTGTCTTTATATTAAAATGTGAATGAAAAGTATATACATATCAGGGAAGCAACTGACTTTATTATTAGCCCATAAAAATATGGTTGATTTAACAAAGTCCAAAAATGAGTACTTTTTTCTTTTGGTATAAACAATAAAATGGGAGGTAAAATAAATATGTCCAAGAACTTTAAATTAAAAACGCAGGATAAATGACATTTTGAATTAAATATTTAGGTGTTTAAACAATACGTCTTAATCTGCTTTTAAACTCATTTACATATTTCAAAACAGATGAAAGTGAAATAAATATGTTTTTTTTTCTATTTCTACAAAAATTATTTGATATGAACTCTTTCTTATTTCACAATCACGGATTTAATTTGCATAACTAATTCAATCAGATTTCTTTTATATATTGTATTCTAAATTAATTTTTATTTTCTTTTCATTCTTAAACCAAAAAAATGTACATGTTGTTTTCCGGGAGTTAAAAGAGTGTTAAATTGAATTTATTAATGTAAAGAAATAAGAAGAACGTGAATAAATTTTATTCGAAAAAATAACAGTGAAAATTGCGCGCAACGGGGGTGATTCGACCCCAGCCCCAAATTATGACTCAAATCACTTGCAAACTGAGCAAAAAAAGATAAGTAAATATATAAAATATTTAAAAGGAAAATGTTTTTCTTTTGAGAGGGGGGAAAACGCGCGGAATTCAAGCGCAAGCGCATTTAAGCTCAACGAACCACAGAAGGTAGAAACACCAGTAGGGAAATCGACAGCAGTGGAGAAAAAATTGAGCAGTCCACTCGCTTATAAATGATTAATTATTGAACGGATGACTTCAAGAATATTTTTTTTGTATTTGAGCAATGCTCAATATGTAAAGGAGCTGTTGTTAAATTATAAATATTGGATTACCAGTCAATATTTCTATATCGCAATAAAAACATCAGGAATGTTTTAAACCCACGAAAAGTATATATATATATATATATATATATATATATATATATGTGTGTGTGTGTGTGTGTGTGAGAGAGTGTGTGTGTGTGTGTGTGTGTGTGTGTGTGTGTGTGTGTGTGTTACGGTAAAAAGGGATTAATCGGGGATTATGTATAATCGCCGGTTGTTACGCACAATCACCTATCATCTTGGCAAGTTTAATAAACTTCTCTGAATTTTTCAATTTGACAGGATATTTTGCATAATTCCCAAACAAAGTTTCTAAATTCGATAAATATGCCAGAATTCTCACTTTTACTGGCGATTATGTGCAATTTCCAAATTAATTTGTAAGTTTTATAGATAAAGCTGAATATATTACTTTGAAAGCGATTTTTGCATAATTTCCAAAATGTAGTTCATAAATTTGTTAAATATCATGAAATTTCCCATCTTTTGTTGTTTTCATAGAAATAGAGATGCACTTTTCCTTTAGATAAATCACCAAGTATGGTTACTTTATTGTTATTTATCGTTAAGTATGTTATTTATGGTAATTTATTGTTAAGTATGTTATTTATCAAAACGGCATACGATTTCCAACAACATTCTGTTTTTATATAGTTTGAAAATGAATTAAATTTCTATCTATTTTTTTCTCATCAAAAATATTTTGTCATTTGGTGTTCCGGTTCGTCAAATTTTTCTTTTCGATCCCCGAGAAAAACGCCATCACGGTTGTAAGCCTATGCTCTATGTGCAGTGAAATACGTCAAAAACGGAAAATTAGACCGACGCCTTTGCAGCGAACGTAAGCTTGTGTTTCATGTGCAATGAAATAAGTCCAAAAATAAAATTAGGCTGACGTCCTCGCAGCGAACGTAAGCTTGTGCTCTATGTGCCTCAAAACACCTGTTGCACAAACAGCTGTTGCTACACGCTACTTCCGACCGAAAGCGGGGTCGGATTCTGGGATGTTTTTAGAGAGCAAACGTCAGCCAGTTACGGCCGGGTGTCGGGCGTAAGTCCATGTTCGAATTGCCACGGATCAACTAGTTGCACAATTAAACCATACTTGTCGATGTATCGCTTGAGTCCAGCTAAAGGAAAATTACCTGGAGAGATCATTGTATTTAACAAAATATAACCATAAAAATAACCATAAAAATAATTTTTATATGGTTAACATTGCTAGTAAAAAGGAAAATAGATAACAAAACAATCCCCAAATTTGAACCAGAAGTCCCATGAATTTGAACCAAAAACCTTTCAGATTCATGACGGGAACATTACTAACACACTAATAGTGGTATAGCCATCTACAGAGTAAAATAAATACATCAAATTAAAATATTGGTTACTTGACGAAAATGCATTATTTATCAAATTTGCCATCCTAGATGGGCTAGTATGCATAATGCCTCGTAAATTTGAATACTTAAATACCATTTATCAAATTAACCACTACGAACACGCGAGTATGCATAATCACCGATAAATATATTTACATCTCAATATTTAAAATAGACTTATCAAACTTACCTAGATGACTGTTGACTTATATATGGTAACCGTCGATTCTACATAATCAGCGGATGTATAATTTTTACCGTACCATATATACAGGGTGTCCCCAAAAACATTGACCTTGGCTTTTATTCCTTAAATATTGATCTTAGACATATATAATAAATTATAAAGTTGCGTAAAAGAAAGTACAGAATTTTATGAAATCGATTAAAATTTTCAAGGGAATTAAATTTTAAGAAATACAAAATTTCAATTTTTATACGGTCCCCGTACAAAAGCATTTCCAATGATTAAAATGTGCCCCATACATTAATAAGGTGATGTACAAAATTTCAGCATTTTATCATAAAAGGTCCCAGAGATATGAAAAGACAAAAATGCTGACTTAAATCACTTTTCGATGCATCGACATGGGCTCTCAGAGGGGAAAAATCATGTCGGCAGATCGCGTTTCAGGCCTCATACACAATTACGAAATAAAACAATGATTGCATAAATAAATAATAGTTTTGCTATTTATTTGTAAAAAAGTATCTACACTGTGTAGAAATAATAATTTTACAGGAAGATGACAAAGCTTGTTCAAAATGTTTTCCATTCATGCCAAAAATCCATTAAAAGGAAGACGCAGATATTATTTGCCAATGATACATTTCTGCGTTGCGGCATTTGCACTCTAGCGGTACACATTTACATTCTAATTTGTGATTAATCCCTCAGCAAATTTGTTTAAATATATCTCTGGGACTTTTTATGATAAAATGCTGAAATTTTGTACATTACCTTATTAGTGTATGGAGAACATTTTACTCATTGGAAATTTTTTTGTACGGGGGCCGTATAAAATATAAATTTTGTATTTCTTCAAATTTAATCCTCTGAAAAGTTTTATCGATTTCATAAAATTCTGTACCTTTTTTCACGCAACTTTGTAATTTATTATATATGTCTCAGATCGACATTTAAGGAATAAAAGCCGAGGTCAATATTTTTGGGAAACCCTGTATATATAAATAAAAAAAAATCACGAAACATCGTCTATTAATTGTACGGATTCCAATCAAAGCTTATTTGAGATATATCTTTTCGATATTTCCGTTGATGACAATAGGGAAACTCTGATATTATTTTCAGTCGCTAACAAACCGATTTGTGTGAATATCTCTCAGATCTGGATAAATTGCGCTATACCATCAAAACTAATTCGAATATAAAAAAAATAACGCCGAAGGATACCTTTCCGGATCCAGAAGTGCACACACATACACACGCGTGCGCCCGCACTCATACACACACAATCCCGTTATTGCATATGATTATGTATAAAATAAATGTTTTCACCTTAATTGACTATTCTGATTTTTATAATTATCGAATAACTAGCCGCCTTCGACGACCAGCCTGTTCGCTACCCATGAAAATTCTGTTTGAATTAGAATTTGTCTCTAAGATTTGAAACTGATATATTTTTACTCGCAATTGTCTGCTCTTTCCGGTCGTATGATTTTTTTTTTACTACGATGTCTGGATGGTGAAGAAAAAATGGGAAAAAACGGTCGAAATCCAATAAAACATTAAATAACAATATAATTCAAATTTTAAGAATCGGTTTTCACGTATCACCTCCCTCTCCCAGGTCTCCAATTGCCAGATTTCGTAGCTCTGCGACGTGCGGTCGCTGAACCTATAGTGTTTAAGACAGACACCCAGACAGACACACATACATCGTTAGAATATCGTTAAACAAATTGGGAGACATATGTCCGAAGTAACAAAGCCAGTTAATCTGTAATTCGCATCGATGCCAATACTGCCACCAGATTTATTTCCAAACTCCCTATGGAGCCAGCTAACATAGATAAATTGAAGCAGAAATGAACAGAGATTAATTCAAACATATTAGAGTGGAGTTTAGAGAGATTCAGAGCGCATATATTGGTCCAAAATTTAAATCCAAAAATTTCGATCCCATAATTATACCTCCCTATGCAGCTAATAAAAACTTCAACTTTTATTTATAATATGGGTAAAAATGATTAATGAAGAAAAATATGATTAACGAAAAAAATAATGCGTATTATTTAAAACAATCCAATCACTGCTTTAAGAAACAATGATTCTTATGAAATTAGTTCTGAATACACACTGACTTTAATTTCCAAAAATTACTTATTGTTCCTAGAATTACTTTTGTACAAAACACATAACTATTACATTTGAATAAATGTTTTAAAAGCGATTATTGCAACAACATTGAATAGAAATATTACTAATTGAATCGAAAAGCATGCACAAAACTTTAAAATTTCCATTATTTTGCATTGAAGCACATTAGGTCATAAAAATAAGTCATTTTTTCGAAGAAAAAAATAACTCATTACAGTTAGTCTATGAATTAATTCCTTTGGAGCCCACACGTCAAGGTATAATTTAAGTTCAAAAGGAAGATTTAATCAGAATTGGAAGTAATGAAAATTTATTAGAAATTTTAAAGGCAAAGAAAATTTATTACTCACTTTAAGCCGTTTAAATGTTTTAGAAATAAATTGAAAATATATATTCTGATACTTAAATAAATATTGCATTGGGATCTAAAATATTTGTTTAATCTAAAATGTCATACTGTTTAGTGTATGCATCATTTTCAATTTATTTCCAAACACTCAAATTATTTATTTTCGTTTCTCTTTACTTCCGAACAATTTACAGTATACAATATTATGATTGGAGGTCAAATCTTTGACAGACAAGTTTTGATAATTTGCATGTACTGGGAATACTAAAAGATGAATTAACTGTACCTGTGGATGATGTAAATGCGTGTGTTCCTTCTTATCTGTGAGATAGTGGTTCCAATATGTTCTTTACAAATTGGATAAATGTATAATTTAAATAAGATGTTGTACGATTTTTTAAATTGGTTTTATTAAGAAAACTATTTATGCACAGTTGAGATTTGATCAAGGAAGGACTTTCAGTTTCTTAACAAATAAATCAAATAAATATTCTTAAGAAATAAACATTTATCTCCAAAATCTATTGGCATATAATAACATGATTAAATGTATAACTTTTCCCTCTTTTATTCATTGAGCAATAAGATGTTGCTAAATAGCTATGCAAACAATAATATCGAAAACATTTTGACAGTCAGTAAATTAAATCATTGAGAACACTTCAAATTTATGAAAAGAAAGCGAACGTTTTGTGTTATGAAAAATAATTTTAATAGCAATCAAATATTTTTCTTGAAAAACTTTTTAGTTCGGATTCCCTCTGATAGAAAAACACAACATAATAACTTGAAAGATTTTTACGCTGCGGTGCATTTCAATGTGTAATTAAGCACGACATATGAAAATGTTTTTGAATACTTTAAAACTTTCAAATAAATCACTTTTATTTTTCTCACGCTGCTGAATAATTAGCAGGAATTATTCATAAATATATATAAAAACTACATAGTAAAGAAACCAAAGAAATAAAATAATTGTCCATTACATAAAGTCGTTTTTTGTGATATTTTTCCTCTTTAACATATTGGATGAGAAAAGAAAATCAACAATTTATAACTATTGTTTAAATAATCAAAATATATTTAAAATTCGACTCATTTTAGTAACATATTAGTACTTGTGTAACACATTTAATGCATGTGTACTTTACCAACTACCAAAAGTATGTCGACATTTCGGCATGATCAATTCGATCTGAAAGTACATAGTTGCCAGATGAATGAGGTGAAATAATATGTATGCAATAATAAAATACAAATCAATGGACACTCAATTTTAAATGCATAAATTGCATAACTAATATGGCTCACTTCAAGAATATAGAGCTGTAATGGAAAACTTTTGAAATTTCAAAAATATGTTGCTTACTGTTTCTTAATTATACTCTTAAGCACAGTAATTTAATTTCGAAAAAGTATTTATTTGCTCTTTAATGTTTGAAATTTCAAAAATACTAATAAAATCAATTATATAATCACTAATAAATAATTGCTGAACTAAAAATAAACTATTCGGTGATTTGACATTTAAAAATCATTGTTTATAGAAATATCTAAATTTAAAAAAAACGTGTTTACATTAAGGTAAATTATATTTCAAAAACATTTATTCACTTGTCCTAATTTTAATTTTTAAAATCATTTGTTTATTTTTAAGTTTGAAAACTCTTTATTTGCTTTCAATAATTTAAATTAAAAAACAATTGTTTACATTTCAAATCAACACTTGAAATTGCGTAGAAGAAACAGCATCTTCTTCAATTTGAGGATCCCACATCCTCATGTTTACAGTAAACTGGCTTAAGAATGAAATTGGTATAAGCGAATGATGACGTCACAAGCAGAAATATCGATACGTAGCGTTGCAATTATATAATGAAAATGTCACGTACATCATAATTGGCTGATCATGTTTTCATTAAGCTACACATATTTTTAGGTTGATAAAGTACACATGCATATCACATTTTATAATGAGCTTTTAGTGTATTACTTTAACTTGGGTTACTTATTAATTTAAAAGTATGTAACTTTTTAAAATCGAAAGTACTTCTTCAGAACCGTACTTCCAAATTAAGTGGTTGTTATAAATGAATTATAACTAATTTTCAAGAATGGAAGCAATGGATATTAACATATATAAATAACAACCAAGGAATGTTTACACAAGAAAACATTAAAATGTTTAAACAGTTGTCTAAATAATATGAAAAATAATATGCCTTCTTAGTAACAAAAGTTAATATTTAAAAGAAATCAACCTCAAAAAGGAAACGCCTTCCTCATAGTAAATTAAAAAAATTATATTAAATATTTTCAAAATGAATTTGCTTGTTTAGTTTTCGAAATCGTTTGTTCTCCTTTTATTTACAACCTATTGCTTTTTTGTCTGAGTTTATTGAGTTTCTAAAACTTTCGTTTTATTTATAAAAGTAATTCCTATGTTTTCCCTTTCCGTTTGTAGTCAGACAGGACTGTTTAGGATATTGTGTATTTTCTTCAATTTCGGTTCGTTTCAATTAAATTTCGAAGTAGTTTTGTACATATGCATTCATAGTTAATTTTATTGTTAATTTACTGTTAACTTTTTCTTAGTGAGAGTTCAAGTAATATGTCGCACGATATGTTGACATTTCAATTACAGATGCCAATCAACAACGTCAAAACAGATGCTAATAAGCACTTTAAATGTATCCACGATAACCAATTGGAACTCACACATAAGTAAACAGCGTGCATCCCCTCCTTCACCAACAACAAATCAGAAGAGGTGGTATGACACCACAAGGGGAAAAGAAAAATCTGATGTGGGCATCACATGACTTTCCCTGCAGACATATCCACGTTCTCTTTATTTTAATTCAATTTAATTCACTTTTAATTCAATTTTCGTTCTCATTTGATAACTGAACTTATTTTCAAAGGTGGTGAGGAGAAAATACGAAAAAAACTAATATATCTCGAGAACAGCTAGTCCTAGTGTAATGGGGTTGATCTAATTTTTTTCTTCATTAAAATTACATATTAAACAAGCATTTAATGGATATATTTGAGCATACGTAGCTTTTTAGTTTAGATTTTGACAATTTTTGCGGGGGCCATGTTGCACAAAAAGGCAGGTTATTTTTTCTGAATCGTACCAAAATCTAATCAGCACCAGGGTGACCCATAAGTGACTCATCTACTGAATTTTGTAAAATTCGGTACATTAGCTTTTCAGCTAGAGTGGATACAGACTTTTGCGGGCCATTTTGCAAAAAAAAGCAGGTTCTTTTATCTCGAATAGTACCCAAAACTAATCAGCACCAAACTCGCCCACAAATGACTTACCTACCAAATTTTGTGAAATTCGGTCGATTAGTTTTTTAGTTAGGGATACAAAATCTGCACAGACAGACAGACCAACACACAGACAGACACACAGACAGACCCACAGACACACAGACAGACCCACAGACACACACACATATGTCACGTTAAAAATAGTTTTTTCGTATTCTAGAGGTCTCGAAACGTGTAGATCCGTCGAAAACTCGAGTTGCGATTTTCGGCATGATTCCAAAACTTTCCCTATACATTACTATGTATTGTTGAGAAAGTAAAAAAGTGTTTCCAGAGTTTTAGAGAAGTTTCGAGAGATGCAATATTCGACAGCATCCTAGTTGGACGTAAATTTAGGAGTATAAAAAAAATTTCCTGTGCACAGCACAAAGATAACGTGGATCATCAATGTGATGAGTGGGCGCAGTATGTGCATAGTGAATACAAGTGAAGTATCAAGTATACGCAGGCATCCAGCAAAGTATGTTCTCAAATAAATGTCAAAGTGTAAAAAAAGAATGAGGTAATTATGGAAATTTCACTTGTTAATAATGATCAAGAAAGGCATATAACTTATAGCAATTATTTAACAGTACTGGAGTAAGAACTCAAATATTAGCGACGAACTCATCTGTTTCACATAAAAGAACTGTATATATTTTCGGTATATAGTAATTGTATAAATATATGTGTCACTTAAATAGTTGTTATAGATATATGTATCACTAAAAATGATTTTTATGAGTAAACGTTATGAATAATCAAGATAGTTATATATGTGAAATTAAAGAATTGATTAATATAAATCAGAGTTATGATTTTATGTCTTGAGTGTTTTTCCCCTGTGCTCGTGAGCCGGAGTTTTCATACTCCACCCTTAGTGAAGGCATCAGAGGTAAGTCCTTGTAGAGTAAATTTTGGGTAATTTACCTTATGACATAATACACCAGTGAAAGCAAGCAGAACAAATGGGTCAGAAGCGTAGAACCAGGGTTGACAGTTCAGTTGAAAGGTTTATGACCTATAAATACACAAATTAGCGGTGACATAATCAGATGGGAATGTTACGACGTCTACATGAGATAATTCTTCCAAGCAACATACATTAAAGGGTGATTCAATCAGAACCGACCCCCAAGCTATCATGAAAAGCAAGGCCAATCAAACAGGGAGAAGGCATGTCCCCGAAAGCTATACAAAATTTTAAAATTACCGAAGGAGAGGACGGCAGCTATTTGAAAATATTTGTGGAGCTATAAAGAAGATGAGCATTTAAATAAAATTGAAAACAATAAAGTGTTCTCTGTGACAAAGTTAGGACTAGTGATATGAAATCAACTTAAATCGATACGCCTCATGTACACCAAACAAAACCAGTGATCGCTAATGCAGTATAAATGCACCATAAGGTACGTGTCAGCTAAATATTACAACAATGAGTTCGGAGATCTTTTTTCTTCTATGTTCGGATACTTTTTTTTGTGTTTCAGTAATTACCGCTGGTCTCACATCGCCTCCTTGGTCTAATCTCAAAAGAGATTAAATTAATGGTTATTGCACAAAGTATTGTTTATATTTTTACTTTCCATAATGTATAAGGAAAGTATTGTGACGGGGTCGAAAATTCGAATTCGAGTTTTCGACGGGAGAGCACGTTTCAAGCATCCCTGATCACGAATCAAACATTTTTGAAGTGATGTCTGTGTGTGTGTGTGTCAGTGATATTGTGGAGACGATAACTGACGAACGAATGGACCGATTCGAACCAAATTTGGTACAAAAATCACAATCTGCAAAACACTGGAAGCCTATTGTTTTTATACGCAATCGAATGTTCAAAACTCCTCTAAATTTTCGAATGAAATTTTGAAAAAATCGTCAAAAAATCAAAACCACTAATAAAGTTACGCAAATAGATATTTTTTATGTAATTCTTCATTAGAAAACGATTGATATACATTTTAGAACGCTAACATGAACCGTTCTTGAGATATTGCACATTTTTCAAAAAAATTATCAAAAACTCATATAAAATAAAAAAAAAATATTTCCTATTGAGAAACATGTTCACTTTTCATATGTAATACCATGCGATAAATTGGATGACATCATTCTCGTGGATCTAGATCGTTCCATTCATGAAAAAAGATAATTTGAGTAATACTTTTGTATTTGAACGCCAATAGTCAGTTATCTGCTGTAATAATAACTTAATTCTTCGTCTATAATGCTTGACGAGATATTGGCGACGAATTTGGCGGAATGTCGCCAACTTGGTGACTTTTTGAAATGTTGCCAAATTAACGAAAATTTCGCCAAATGGATAAAAATGACGCTCAATCGATGAAAATGACGACAAATTGTGGAAAATTCAATATCTTGGAAAGAATATTAGTATCTACCTGAAGAAAAACCTATTTATTTTACTGTAAAAGTAGTAAATTCATTACATTCTATAAGGAAAGTCATGTGTTGCCCACATCAGATTTTTTAGTAATTGAGTGCAACCTAAATAAATATTTTAATTTAAAAGATAAGAATTATAGTCAACGTCTAATGATTTATTTTTCAGATACTGTCTGTTAACTCGCACGTCTGATGTAAATTTTGCGGGTTATTTTTGGAAAACTTGCAATGTACGTAGTTTGCACTATACTCACGGATATATTATTAAAACCCTTCAAGGCCTCTAAATAAATTAATCTAAATATAATTTCACAATATTTTGGTACGCGTGACCATTCAACAGTCACTTTTATGACTACAGTGAGGGAAATTACTGCATTTTTGCACTCTCTGTTTCACTCTGCTTTTATACATCATGATATTAAATTTAAAAATTTTCAGATTGGTAATTCCTTTATTAATAAGTAAAACATACTTTGTAAAAAAATAATAAAAACTAAAGTAATGTATTGATGAACAAATAAAAAAAAAGAATAAAATTTTTATAAAAACTTTTATCTTATTTGTGCTTAAAAACGTTGCTCAAGTTTTCCGTTTCCTTTCATTTCGACTCATGTCACATTATTTGGAAAGATATATTTATAACTGATTAATTTTCGTGACTTAAATGACTGATTAATTGTGGTGACCCAGATGACTGATTAATTTTCGTGTACCCTGACGAAGGAGGTATATTTTTTTCGGAGGGGGGGGGGGGGGGTTCAAAGGAAAATCGGTTTTTATAGGTAATACTTTTTTATACTTTATGTATTACTTTTTATAGGCATTACTTGTGTTGTTCTTAATCAGCTTTTACTAATGAAGTAGTTTATTGTTTTGAAAAAATTAATCATTTGCTTTTCTTTACATGAATACCAATTATTTCAATAATATTAATCAACAGAGTGCATGTCCTTCATGTAAAATGTATGTAACTAGTACGACATTGTCGCTTTGAGTAAAAGTAGATATATTGTATGTAATAATGTATTAAGTGAGACAAGTTGTTTACCTGCCGGATTCCATCATTAATGTTTTTATTATCATAAAGTATTTCAAAATCATCCATTTAAAATTGAGTATCAAAATGTTTTTCTATCTGTGTTTCAAAGTTATTTTGTTGTCAAATGTAAAATATTAAAATTATTAGTTTCAAAGTCATGTTAATTAACACATGGAAAAATTAAATGTTTACATTATCTATAGATTTAAATAAAGCAGTATTACCTATTACGAGCAAATTCCCAAATTTCTGTAGCTATAACACTGCTTTTTTCCCATTTATAATTTGGTATTGTATTGTATAAACATTGTAGAAATTGTACAAGGGTGTACTTTGAAGCATAATTTTATTATGTTTTAATAAATTAAGGGCCATGATCGCTGCGCTAGCCAACTCCCGCATTTTGCTTCGAGAGTGGATAGGATTTTCCTTCTACTCGCAGGAGCTCGCTGAGATCACTCCGCGAGCTGTTTCAATCGATCTAAAATTTCGTTTTTGTTCCTAAATCTAATCAAGAAGCAATTCCAAATTTTACCCAACTTGTATGGTAAAATTTCGAAAATAACTGATAAAATTATTATAAATATCCAAAACTATATTCTAAGCTGAAGTTAATATATACAAAAACAGTCCATCAAAAATTCAAATTCAAATTTTTGAAACCTAACTATTCCTTTGCCGCGCGCTACATTGTGCATGGAATAAAACTAACTACACAAAAATCAACAAATATTTATTCGTAATTTAGTAAACATTCTCATAGCGAAACAAACAATGCATGTAAAATCATGATGGTTACTTAAAACAATACAAAAGCAACGATTCCCATGGAATTAATTTTAAATAAACACTACCTTTTATTTTCAAAAATTAATTATCGTTCGAAGAATTACTCTTACACGAAGCTTATAACTCTTGTTTGCAAATAATTGTTTCTGAAACAATTAATGCAACCGCTGTTGGTAGATATAATATTGATTAAATCTTAGGAGCATGTACTTTATTTTAAAACCCATTCGATTATTTTACATTGCAACACAATTGCTCATAAAAAGTAAGTCATTTGTTCGAGAAGAGATTAAAAAAAAAGAACTCGTTACAGTTATTGTGTGAATTAATTTTTCTAAAGTCCACACGTCAAAGTCTAATTTAAGTTCAAAAGAGATATGTAATGAGAAAGGAAAATAATGAAAATTTGTTACCCCTTTTTAACGGTTTAAGTGCTTTTAAAAATAAATTGGGAAAAATAGCCCACAAAAATAAATGTTTCTCTGGGATTTGAGAGATCTGTTTGATTTAAAAAGGCATACTGTGTTGTGCAGTTATTTTCGAACATTTTAACCATTTATTATAGATTTGCTGATTGCAAAATACAGTGTACGTAAAAGGAAAGTAGTGTGATGGGAGTAGAATATACTTTTCTTTTATTATTGTATTTTGGTAATCTGAGTTACTCTGTTTTATGAATAATGTCCATGTGTTTGCCTATTAATCTGTTGGTTCGATATATTTACATCAGAAAAAATGATTATAAATAAAATTCAATAAAACTAAACGTATTGCAAAATTTAGTACAAACAAAAATTTAGTAAAACTGAAATTTAGTAAAAATGTCCATGTGTCTGCCTATTAATCTGTTGGTTCGATATATTTACATCAGAAAAAATGATTATAAATAAAATTCAATAAAACTAAATGTATTACAAAATTTAGTTCAAACAAAATTTAGTAAAACTGAAAGTATATCAAAATTTAGTATAAATAAAATTTAGTAAATTAAAAATATTACATCAATATTTAAAACACTTTTAATAAAAGAACTATTTAATTACATCGTTATTCGACCAAAGGCAATTGGTTGAATAATGATGCAAATAAATAGTCCATTAAAAATGTCAATTAATAATTAAATTCAACTTTCCTATCAATAAGTAGAAAATCGTACATTAAAATTAATTATGCTAAATAAATATGAACCGATATTAATTTCCTATACAACTTTATATTAAAATGATTAACATGTAAAAAACAGAAACATCATTCACATTTTTGCTAAGCAATGAGACATTGGAAAGCATGTATGTTAACTATAATATTTAAAAAAAATTTGACAGGCAGTACAAATGAATCTTTGAAAAAGGTCAAATTTATGAATAGAAAAGGATAGTTATTTCGCAATGTAATTTAATTATTAACTGCAATAAATTCATGTTAATGGCATACATTTATAATTTCTGTTTCAGTATTGACAAAAATTTATTTCACATTTAATGCAGTTTACTCGATAATTAATGTGTAGTTAAACAAAAAATCTGCAGAAGGTTTTAAATTCATTTTATAGCTTTCAAATAAAAGTACATTCATTTTTTCTCGTCTTTAAATAATCAGTGGAACCTATGCTTCAATATAAATAAAATAACATACAACGAAACAAAGCAAATAATTCTCTTTTACTTTAAATTAATTTTTCTCTGGCTCCATTTAAAAGATTGAAAAGGAAAATGAAATCAATTATTTAAAAAAAAATGTTCAAAGGAAAATGAAAAAGTAATCAACTTTTTATGTGCAACAAACTTTAAAGTGACATTTATTGTTTCAGGTATTAGAGAAATATTTTGCTTGGTTTTGCAGAATATATATTTCTTTGAAACATTGTTCCGTGCCAAATCTATATTAAAACGTGTAAATATTCGCAACTGAGGATTTATATCACTTTGCATTTAGACAAGGTCGTTATTATTGGTTATTCATAATGTGCTATTAGTTATTAATAACACATTTACAATGATGGTAAGAAACGTATAAATTACGAAGTACTAACAAAAAATTAGTCGGTAAAATAACTTGCTGGAACTGCTATCTAAATAATCAAATAATCTGAAAATTGAAATGCATCGCCACTGACTACGTAAGATAATTATTTAAAATTGTCAACAATGTTCAAAGGCAAAACAGACAATTTCGTTAGGACATCCAGGAAACCACATTGTAAGCATTGGCTATGGTATTTTCTTTTAGAATGATGTTAGATCATTTAATTTCTGAAATTGTTTGCTTTCAAGTTATCTGAAAGTGGTTTCTTTCTCATGGATAAAACTAACTCAAAAAGCAATACTTTCTGAAAACTGTATATTATTTTATATATAACTGCTCTGGTTTTCCTTTCCGGTTGTAGTAAGGCAATAATGTTTATAATATCAGTTGTTTACCTTTATTTTATGTTACGCTGCTAAATACCATAATATTGTATATTTATTATTGTTAATTTTTAGTGATTTGAGTAAAATTATTACAATTGTTTGTTTTACTCTGTTTAATACAGTTTTATGTAATTTTAATGTATTTCATTTTAACTGTTCGTTTTCACTCATTATGACGAAAAGATTATAATATGATAATAACCAGCTGATATCGTGCATAAGTAATTGAATTATGTTGTTAATAACAATGTTTTTTAATTTTCAAGAGAAATGAAATCGTTTGTTTCTTTACAACATCTAATGGCACATGACAATAACAATTCCCGAATGGGTCTTGAGCTGAAATAAGTGTTAATTAAAAAAACCACGACCCTATGAATTTAACGTGCAATATTAAATTTGGAAACGTATGTTAAGAAAAAATGAAACTACGTATAATATTCATTAATAAATAACTATGGTGTCAGATATATATCTCATATCTGTATCTTTCATGTATTGCCCTTTCAGTCAACATCAGTTTTGGAATAAAAAATGTATTTTCACAATCTTTCATTCACAAGTTATCCCAAAAATGTTATTTTTAGAAATTATTTCAAAGTGTTTTTTATGTTTGTAATAGCTTAGAAATCATAACGAATGGAATGCTTTGAACTGAGTTTGCTAAATATTTACTAATTTAATACCAATTGCACACATATCATAGTTCAAACTATCATTTTTTACATATACCATGTTACAACCTCTGCTCTGGTAATGGCCGTAGGAAATAATGTTGTTAAGAAAATATATTTCAAATAATTCTAATTCCAATAATGCAAATTGAAAAAAGGTTTTCTCCACCGTAAATACTACTTTATAAATTAGTTTGTGCTTAGGCCTACGCCTACCCTTACTTTCGCTGATGAAACATTTTCAAAACTCATAATTTACGAATTAGCCAAATTTTTAATTTTATATTCATTATATTAAAAAAAAACTGGTGAATGAATTTGAAACAATATTTTAATTGCTTATTATTATGACATGTTAAAAACCTTCAAAATCCAATTCTGTAATTGGTATTTATGCTTATCCGCCAATACATATGGTATCATTAAACGCTTTCGTTCTTGAGTTGGCATATTCACACATCATATACATGCATACATGCACACACATATGCAAACGGATTTATTCTCGAAAGTGTTTGATATGTATGCAGCACAGCTTTAAGCGATTTTTTGAGACATTTAAAAATTTTCAGGAAAACAATATTTTGTAAATTAGAATAATGTGAGAAACTACAAATATATTTATATATTATATAAATCAAATTATGTATTACTAGAAAATGTACACAGCATTGTAGTGACTTAAAGTGCAAACCTCTAACAAATACTACAATGGAACTCACATAGAATGGCTGAAAGTATATTATCCGTTTAAGAAGCCAAAAATAAATATTAATATTATATAAATAAATAATAGTAATATAAAAACTAATGTTATAAAATAAAACATGGTAAAATTATATTTTCTACAATGTCTATATTACATTTTTTATGTATATATAAAAAGTTTGACGTGTATATTTATGTGCATTTGCAATACATTACACATATACAGAAAACGTGTAGCCCTCAAGGGAACTTAATAACTAAGTACGAAAGCATTTAAATCAAATTTTTCATTTACCGTTATAATTAGTCGTGACAGCCAGACAAACAGAAATGTGGGATTTCTGTTTCTTTCTCTTGCAATTATTGCTATTTTTTTCGTAAGTTTAGAATAAAAAAATTCCCTAGAAGTTTCATCTAAATCGCATTTCAAAGAGTACTTTGCTTCAAAATGAGTTTTCAAATTTCCCTCATAAATATTCTATATACTTTGAGTGTTTTGCAGATAAAAAAATCGCTATATACTGCAGGTCTATATAGCTTCACTGTAATAATGTATAGATAAAGTTTACACCAAGCGTACGTACTATACATACATACATGCATGCATGCATGTATACATACAGTGTTAACATTGCAAATGTTAACTTAGATAAATCATGAAAGAAACATATGCAGGTAAGAAGTATGAAAAAATAATTACATAAAGCACGAAAGAAACATATGCAATAAATTTATATATCCCAATATAAAAAAGCCACGATTTACAATAACGTGGGTCGCTTTTGAAACCATATTCTTCCTCACGTATATACCCTCCACCCCTACGGTGTCAATCGCTTGTGTGCGCAGAGACAGGTGAGAAGGCCCTAACAGTATGATTTTTCACTCCTTTCCTGTGTATTAATGTTTCACAATCGCGTCAAGCTCTCTTCAATTATCCGCCCATGCAAGCGCTAAGTAAGGCAAACATGAACATTCATGTCCTTCGCGAATGTCACTATCATTTTAAACTTCGCCTATACCGCGTCAAAAAAGAAAGTCGCCCCCTTCATTAAATGAAAAGATTGAAGCTAAAGCTGCAAAAGCAACTTCTAGACCCATCTGTATTCTTATATCAACTGTATTTACTAGTCTTTCCATATTTCTAGTCTTTCCATATTTCTAATCTTTCCATATTTCTAGTTTTTCCTTATTTATAGTCTTTCAATATTCTCCATAAAACTATTCAGCACGAAATACATGCAATTATCACCTAACTTCTGTAAAATAGAGAAAAATGTCTGATAGAAATTATGAAAAATCTGATGTGGGCAACACATGACTTTCCTTATATAATGCAATGAATTTACTACATTTACAGTAAAAAAAATCTGATGTGGGCAACACATGACTTTCCTTATATAATGTAATGAATTTACTACTTTTACAGTAAAAAAAATAGGTTTTTCTTATAGTAGATACTAATATTGTTTCCAAGATATTGAATTTTCGACAATTAGTCGCCATTTTCATTGATTTAGAGTCATTTTTATCCATTTGGCGAGATTTTCGTTAATTTGGCAACATTTCAAAAAGTCGCCAAGTTGGCGACATTCCGCCAAATTCGTCGCTAAGCGTTATACACTAAGAAATAAGTTATTCTTACAGCAAATAAATGACTATTGGCGTTCAAATACAAAAGTATTATTCAAATTATCTTTTTTCATGAATGGAACGAGCTAGATCCACGAGAATGATGTCACCCAATTTATCGCATGGTATTACATATGAAAAGTGAACATGTTTCTCAATAGGAAATGTTTTTTAAAATTTTATATGACTTTTTGATATTTTTTTTTAAATGTGCAATATCTCGAGAACGATTCATGTTAGCGTTCTAAAATTTATGTCAAACTTTTTCTATTGAAAAATTACATAAGAAATGTCTATTTGCATAACTTTATTAGAGGTTTTGATTTTTTGACGATTTTTTCAAAATTTCACTCGAAAATTTAGTGAGGTTCTGACCATTTTATTGCGTATAAAAACAATAGGCTTCCAGTGTTTACGGATTGTGATTTTGTACTAAATTTGGTTCGAATCGGTCCATTCGTTCGTTAGTTATCGTCTCCACAGTCTCACTGACACACACACACACACACACACACACACACGCACACACACACACACACACATACTTGCGCACACACACACACGCACAGACATCACTTCAAAAATATTTGATTCGTGATCAGGAATGCCTGAAACGTGCTCTCCTGTCGAAAACTCGAATTCGAATTTTCGACCCCGTCACAATACTTTCCTTATACATTATGTATATAAGGAAAGTGAAAATTAATAATGAGTTAGAACGAATGTATACATCGAGGAAACATATAGATCTCATGATAACAATACTTCTACATATTCTATATGTGCATATTATATAAAAATAATTTAATTTCAAAATCTTAGGAATTTAAAAATATTTTTCTTTACATATGCTATACGCTTTATGGTAAGTATACAACTAATTTACTAGAAAAAGTAAAATGCATTACAACATTTATGTCCTAACTCTTCATAAAATAAATTTTCGAAAATAGATCGAGGTGCAGGAATACAAATTCTTATTTATAAATGAGTTCGGACGTTCATTAAAATCGAATAAAGACGAACACCGTTTATAAATAAATTTAATTGAGATACGACGATAAACATATATACGTAAATGTTACGTAAGAAGACATTTATAAATCGTCATTACATTATATGTGAAAAGAAAATGGACATAAAATCATGTAATGTTTTTTAATCCATTAATTCATTTCAAGGTACATCTGTCAGAATAATTAATATGTAATTAAAATGGAAATCTGAATTAAAACATTTCTTTTTTTAATTCACTATATCTCAAACGCAATCTTTCTTTTTTCTCATATTTTTTTCTTTTTTTCAAATGTATTGGTAAAAACTGTTCACTTTAATTAATGAATTAATACCCTATAACCAGAGACATGGAATATTTCATTTCTTATAAGTTACTTTTAATCATTGATTTCTTTTAGAATATATTAAATAATTTATAAAAAAATGTAGTAATAATACAATTTTCCAAATATGTCCTTGTCATGAAGGTACTTAATGCATTTTTATAACATAGGCATTGTCAAAAAGGATTGTTTCGCCTTTAGATTCTAAAAATGTGTATATATGTAGATGATTAATTGTATTGGAATTGATCCATTTTGTATCACAGAGAGAATAAATAAATAAATATATCAAATGGCATCCATGAGCTTGGCGCCATCACATTACTACTATTTTATATATAATACAAAGTGAAGTACATATTGTCGGATATATATTATCTAAAATCATTACATCACAACACCTGCGTATCTAAAATTATATCTTTCTTTAATATTCTCATGCATTTTACTCGTTATTTTATATTTCATTTTGCGTTACTTGTGCTTATATACAACGTATTGTTAAAGCGTTCTTTAGTTTTCAGTAATCTACTATGTGGTCTGATACAATTTTAAACAGAGATAAAGATTGGCTCCATAAATCTCGAGCACCGCCAGGTATTCAGTCCAGTTTTAACTCAACATTTCAACCTAAAGAACGCGTATTCCGTATTAAACTAATATCATATTCGTATTAAACTAATAACATATTCGTATTAAACGTTCTTACATTCGTATACATTCGTATTAAACTAATACCATAACAAATGTTTCATAACAATTTTTTTTTCTCTTGTGTGAATTTCATTTGGGAGTGTTTAAATAATGAAATAAATGTGTTCAACTGTATATATCTTCCTTTTAAGAAATGGTATAGCGATAAATAATATTTTTCATTAAGATTTGGCTAAGACTATTCATTACTCATTATTTTCAATGACTTAATATTCCACTTTTAAACTTCGAAATAGGTAAATCAGCTAATACTCATGTGGTAACCTTTCTTACCTACATTTATATTGTCTTGAGGATAGTTCATAAAATCAGCATTAAAATATAAAAAAGTACTCAATATTCTTCATTTCACAATTCATGGTAATGTATAGGAAGAGTATAGGAGTTATGTCGAAAATCGAATCTTGAATTTTCGACGGATCTATACGTTTTGAACACTCTAGAACCCGCAAAAACTATTTGTAGCTATTACTAGCTTGTACAATACATCTACTGCAGCTCAGAAAGTAACAAACCAAATTTTGTAAAATTTGGTAAATAATCCACTTGTGGGTTCCCTGGTGATGATTAGAATTTGGAACGATTCGGAAAAGAAACTGCCTTTTCTGTAAAATGGCCCTTAAAAATCTTCAAAATAGAAAATGAAACACAACATATGTTCATATGTATCAATTACGTGCTTTTTTCATAAGTAATTTTTGTTTAAGACAAAAAAATTGAATGAAAACAACCCCACAATTCTAGGAGTAACAGTTCTCGAGATATTTTCAGTTTTGTCACATTTCTGAAACGTTGCGTTAGAAAATATATACACTCGCTACATGAAAAATAAAATTGAGTTGAAACTGCGAATTCAATTAGATTTCAGTGAATAATCCTTGTTGCCGTGTGCAGTTAAACCTTATGAATTATGAAAAACAGAGAAAATGATTCCGTAAGGAACATCCTGTGAGCCCCACAAAAGATTTTTATAATTTCAAATGCTAATTAAAAATCTTAAACAATGTGCCATTATTATAAACCTGCATTGAATAAAATGGGGAACATGAGTTATAATGCAAAAATATAGTAATATTGGCTTTGAAATACAACAACATTTGAACATTTCATTACGTTATAAATTTATTTTATAAGATAAATATATACAAGTGGATGTAAATATATCATTGTGGTGTCCTATTAAAAGCGAGCGTAATCAAAAATTCATAGTAAGTTTTGGAAAAGCAAGGTATTCATCAGTATGATAGAACAACAGAAACGTAGTATAGATTTCGTATAGTCTCACTATTGAAAATCAATTGTCCTTTATCCCAATAGAAATTGACCCCTAAAAGCAGCATACGCATTGACGCGTAAAGTATTTTAAGTCACTAAATTGAGTCATGGAAAACCAATGTAAAATATGATGTGCAACAGTGTGTTTAATAAGAATGCTTATTTTTAAACATTTCTTTCCTCATTCAAGGCGTTTCCGTTGTTTGTTTGTTTGTAACCATTTAATTTCTTTACTTTCTATAAATTGCAGCGTGATAGTATTGCATAGTGAAAGTATAAGGAAAATATAAAAATCGTGACGAACATCGAGTTATCAACGGATCTACACTTTTGAGAGTTTTAAGAACACAAAAATGCCATTTTTATCGTGCATCCTGTAGCTGGAAATCTAAGCATTGCACAGCAATAAAAGTTGGTAAACAGATACTTTAGAACTCAAATAGGTGCACCTCAGCGTTATTTGAGTTATTTGATCAAGTTATTTGATCAAGTTATTTTATGCTTCATCCCGATTTACAACGATTTTGACGGATATTCACACAAAATAATTCCTTTGCGACCTAAATTATTATCACAAAGTTCCATTTTGATGCCACTGGAAAGATAGAAGAACGTTATTTCCAACAATGTTTGAACCACAGATTCCGTTGGATGATTCCTTCACATTTATTTGTTTTTAAATACATAGAAGTTTGTATTATTTACGTAATCCTTAAATGTATATATATATATATATATATATATATATATATATATATATATATATATATATATATATATATATATATATATATATATTATATGCGCATTCTAACAAAAAAATTGATGTCATTGGTAATTTTAATTTGTGTAATTTCCAAATAATTCTATTAAGTCATTGCAATTGGTCTGCTGAACTTCCTATACGTTCGACCGTCTCCCTGTTCTGGACAGGATCCATTTCAAATTGAAGGAAGTGGATATTTTAGGATTGGGAGACGGGGTGCATTTAAAGTTCTCTTCCAAAGAAATAATTCTACAGAAACATTATTGCTATTAGATGCGGGAAACCGGCTAATTTCGCGCTCTGTGGTGATTTAGATATTTGTTTGATTCAGAAATTCATTTATTTCTTCCGGGCAACGGCGGGAACATTTTCTAATACACTGCTCAAAACAATAAGGGGACAATGAGAGTTCGGTATAAAACAGCCATACAATCAATAAGTTTTTAACAAAAATGAAAGAAAATAGATTATAAAGGGAAATTATTACGTTTACAAACTACGGAATAGGCAAATTTTGTTTATGACGTTGAAAATTACGCGCTTTAGAAATAAAGGGAAATTCGATCTACAACATTCTTTATGCAGGAAGAGATTAGAAATAATTGACATGCGTTGAATGCTTCATAGCAGTGAATACGATGTCTCAGCAACATGACGTAGTCGAATAGGTAGTCTGCAGGGCCATCGGTCGTTTTGAGTCCGGAATGTCCCGAAGTGTGATTTCTAGGTTATGGAATCGTTTTATGGAATTTGGAAATGTTAGCCGGAAACCAGAACAAGTTTGTAGGTATGCAACAACACAAAATGAGAACCTGTATTTAATGCTAATGGCCAGTAGAAATCTCGGTATGAACGCCACTTTTTGCAACAGCACTTTCGGAGGACTACTGGACCCAGCGTTGCAACTCAAACTGTTCTAAACCAACTCCATCACACTGGTTTGTATGCTCGCAGACTTATGGTTTGTGTTTCTTTAACAGCAGGCCACAAACGGGTCTTTAACGTGCCGGCCGCAAAATATCGGCACAAGGGTATCTCAGATGGAGACGAAATGAATGGAGCAATGCTCTCTTCTCAGAAGAGTTCCGCTGTAGTGTACAACTTGGCAATATGCTGATTATCATTTGGAGACAACGTGGCACTTGACCTAATCCCGCATTTGTGAATGAAAGTGTCCAATTTGGAGAACGCGGAGTGATGGCTTGTGCCAGTATCTATATTAGTGGCCATATTGAACTGTACATCATCAGAAATGGTTTACTGATGGCTCAGAGATATAGCGATGATATCCTCAGACCTTTTGTGGTTTCTCACTCTGCAGCACCGGGATGAATTCATTCCCATGGATTATAAAGCTAAGTCATATCGTGTTCGGCTAATGGACGACTTCCTTTTCGAGGAAGGAATCTTTCGAATGGAAATGCAAGCATGTTCTCCAGACGTAAATTCAATATAACATGTTTAGGACATTCCATGGAAAAGGGTTACTGGTCGCTTTCCTAACACCATTTTTTTTTTCACAGTGACGTAAGATTTACGTCACACTGTGACTTTGGGATGTCACACAGGACGTCGAAGTACGTCTCGGCAATGTCACATTCATTCCACAGCAAAGACATTTTGGTCATTTTGATGGTCGTTTGTGATGTCGCATATTAACTTGCTTGTGACGGCACATTGTAATTGTCATTGTAATGTCGTCACATTGTTGCGTGTTAATTAAATTGTGGAAACGTCACAGAATATAGTCGCAATGAAGTTACAAAATTACTAATACGTAACGTTGCATAGAAGTTAGAAATATGATGTCACATTGTGACCCAGGTGCCACGTGACTACAACGTCACTGTCACACATGTGACGATCTTTGCTGTGAGGGTTGTCAGCCCCAGAATCCGTTCAGCAGCTGGAAACTGCTCTACTACAGAAATGGGAAAGAATACCCTTGATAATATCATTGATTCCATACCTCACAAATGTGCAACATTGCTTTCGGTCAGAGGAAACCATACCCCTTATAACTTATTTTTTATCCGAGAAATTACATATTTTGTTCTTTTTTATAACATGCATAAAATGTTCATTTTTTTATTTTCCGTCAAAAAACAAGAATACAGTTTATTTATTCCTAATTTCATTGTTCTGGGCGTAATTTTTTTTCTAATATCTTACAACAACTAAGGATCATATATCTGCCAACAAAAATTTTTCTCTTCCGCAGTTTATTTCCAAAATCATAATATCCCCTAATTATTTTGAGCAGTGTATTTAGTAAAATAAAAATGTCATATAGTTTGTTATAATTATTAATATTTTTCAAGTAGACATTCTTAAATAATATGTGTGCATTAATGCATATCCCAATTTATAACGTATTCATTAACATTAAATACTTTAAATATCACTTTGAATATATTACTTATCTTTTGTTCCACCAACGTCAAGAAAATATGTTGACGATTCAATTTTTTCATCACCAATGTAAGTCTTTGAAATTTTTATGTAATAAAATGGTCCTTATTTCAAAATAAATATTTTGATTGGTGACAACTAGTATAATGTTCACAATTATACTTTTTAATCCTGAAAAGTATATGCGTATTAATATGAATGTTCTGTAAAATTAACCAAAAATACATAACAATAATGGTGTTAGAGAAGCATTTCATAAGCTAGTGAAAACGTTGCTATAAAATACATTTGGTAACTTATTATTACTCAAGTGTTCGCTGACCAACATTTATATGATCAGTTTACAAATAAATATGAGTAATATATATACTGCTTTTAATGTAGAACTATTCTTGTATTCACGCTTTTGATTACTTGCTTATGAATTGCCAATCATGAAATTGGAATTTTAAAAACTACTTTTAAAAATTCAAAAATTGAACTCTTCATTAAAATTTAAACAAAACTTATTTCACGATAAATTAATTATCAAACTATATTTTTTAAATAATTGCAATGGGACATCTAAACCGAATGGTTATACGAATTTGAACAGTAAAAAGTATGACGTATTTAAAAATACCACGTGGGCAGGATTTTGTTGAACACTTTTAACATCAGTTTTATTTTCCTTTTCACACATTTTAAAATTTAATTTTCACAAAATGTGATTTCTAAGTGATTATTCAGCACCAGAAAAATGTGGATAGAACACCCTCATAGAAATGTTTTACTTTCACTGCAAATACATTTTATTTTTTCCAATCGAAAATATTGAATAAGGAATGCAAACACACATCGCAATTGTTTTGACATTCAGTAAATTTAGTCAGCAAAAAAAGATTATTTTTCATCCGTTACAAATACTTATTGAGAAAGATTGATTTTTATATGGGAAGCTCCCTTTGTTTAAGTTATTCCTATCAGTTTTCCTCGAATGAAGTTAGACAGTTTGAAATTTATCAACTTGATGTATTGCTCCTCATTTACTATATACTATTATCGTAACGATTAATGTTTTTACTTTCCTTATATACATAATGTATAAGGAAAGTATTGTGACGGGATCGAAAATTCGAATTCGAGTTTTCGACGGGAGAGCACGTTTCAAGCATCCCTGATCAAGAATCAAACATTTTTGAAGTGATGTCTGTGTGTGTGTGGGTGTGTGTGTGTGTGTGTGTGTGTGTGTCAGTGAGACTGTGGAGACGATAACTGACGAACAAATGGACCGATTCGAATGAAATTTGATAGAAAAATCACAATCCGTAAACACAGGAAGCTTATTGTTTTTATAGGCAATCGAATGTTCTGAACCCCCGTAAATTTTCCAGTGAAATTTTGAAAAAATCGTCAAAAAATCAAAACCGCTCATAAAGTTACGCAAATAAACATTTCTAATGTAATTTTTCATTAGAAAACGATTGACATAAATGTTAGAACGCTAATGAACCGTTCTCGAGATATTGCGCATTTTTCAAAAAAATTATCAAAAAGTTATATAAAATAAAAAAAAATATATTTCCTATTGATAAACATGTTCACTTTTCATATGTAATACCATGCGATAAATTTGGTGACATTCTCGTGGATCTAGCTCGTTTCATTCATGAATAAATATACTTTGAGTAATACTTTTGTATTTGAACGCCAATAGTCATTTATCTGCTGTAAGAATAACTTTTTTTCTCCGTCCATAACGCTTAGCGAGATTTTGGCGACGAATTTGGCGGAATGTCGCCAACTTCGCGACTTTTCTAATTGTTGCCAAATAAACAAAAATCTCGCCAAATTGATAAAAATGACGCTAAATCAATGAAACTGACGACTAATTGACGAAAATTCAATATCTTGGAAAGAATCTAAGTATCTACTATAAGAATAACATGTTTTTAACTGTAAAAGTAGTAAATTCATTGCATTATATAAGGACAGTCATGTGTTGCCCACATCAGATTTTTTAATTTGTTTTAGAAAGCTATGCTGATATTTGATTTATTCATGACTATTGGATATTTAACTCTCTACCTATCTTACAAGGTGGCAAAATAACTGTCAGGTACAATCAAGCAGCCAGTTAATACACAACTGATTCGAAAGAAAAAATATTGAATTATCATGACACTGATGTTCTCACCTCCCAAGTCAACACCAATAACGATGACATGGTTATAAACACACTTAAAATGTAAAAATAATGTAAAATGGTGTAACTCGTGAAGTTCTTAACCAAAGGTCTTGTTAAATAAAATATACCCATTTATTCATACAATTCTCATATAAATCGATAAAATAACACATTCATATAGATATAGTTACATTTTAAAGTTTGCAACTGGACACTTTTAAAAGTGTATTTCTAGTGGTAACAAACCAAGTTTGTTTTTTGTCTGCTTTTACGCTTATTTTTAGTGTGCACATATGCGTTGAAACTCTAGTTTTTGGATTGAAACGAAAAACGAAATGATTTTGGTTCAAACGGGTGATTTAATAATTGAATGGTGTTATCTTTACATGTATTATCGGAGTAGCGGGCACTTATTCAATACCATTACAACGCCGGTTAATTCATTCTGACATTTATAAATAACGGTGGTTTATAAAACAATTATTTGAAATGACCAACTTTTCAATAAGTAATAAAAATAATCGAATAGTTGGAGAAAATCATCGAAAGAGATGCTCACTTTTTCTGTTCAAACAAAACGCTAAATACATCTTTTATTGTAAATCAAATTTTCCTTTGTTCTCCATAAATTACAGCGGAATAGAAATGTAAACGTACTGCTTCTTTTCAAAGTCGGGAAATATTCTTTCCAACTTTCAATGGTTTATTAAATAAAGTTCTGTGTGATCAATTTTCCAGTAGTATAGGCTAGAAAAAGTCTGAATTGTTTAAAAATCTAAAAAAAAAAGGTTAAATTGCAAGCTGAATACTATTTTTACGGTACATCAATTTTTCTCTCGCTGAAAATTGAAATTATTACACAAGAGGAGTGTAAACAATGAAGTCGAAGACGTTTTGACAGCGAGTTTTAAGAGTGCCTCATAAAAAAATCGTTGTGTAACAAATGATTCATTGTGAATGATTGTATTTAATCTGTGACCGTCTTTTGTTTGGCTGCAGGGTATTCTTCATTTCATTTCGTAAATCAAGGGAAGGGATTAATCAGTTGAATACTTCTTTTGTTGGGAATTGTTTCACAGTCTTGAAGTACACTTTTTGGAATGATTAAAGTTTGCTAAAATGCAAATGTCATTTCTTAAAATGAAATAAACTAATTTTAAGTTTTTGTTGCCACGTTTTTCATAGCTTTTAGTGGTCGCGTAACGTTTAAGTAAACCTAGGTAACATGTGGCTACAACAGCAAGAGATGCATACACATATAAAGAGATGCTCTTAAAAATTGAACAAATAAAGCATTTTTATTTGATCAATTTGTAGGAGCTATTTCAGGATTGTTATTAATTTTTATTTGAAAGATAAGTGAAATTCGTATAGTTTAAAAACCGCACTAAATATTTCCCTTAGATTTCTTTATCTAAAGAAAGAATAATACACATTTTCAGCGAAAAAATATAACAAACTGTTTTAATGTCGTAAACTCAAGCATTCTACACATGGGGAACTTCACGCGACCTTCATGATATCCTCCTCATCGTAGAATGGTTCTCTTGGAGTTCCCAGATTGAGAAATGTGATTATAAAGTCTCAAAATAATCATAAATTGTGGAAAATTGTCATTAAAAAATAACATTGATTTTAAAAAATGGGAAGAGTTTATTCATGGATCCTTTTCTGTTTTGAAATTAAAACTCTCCAAGACCCATTGCAAGTCGGGGTATAAAAAGGCACACCATTCAGTCTCTTGATATTTCAATTTTACATACATACACACGCTGTTAGATTGATAGGTATAGATATAAGAAATATTTTTGTGAGACCAGATTTTACGGAGACAGTTTAATTTCAATATTTATGATGTATGTAATGCCAGACAGTGGCATTTGTCTGAGTGACGCCAGTTTTACAGCGGTCCTGACCCGAGAGATCAATAGGCCATATAAAGAGGATGCTAAAGTGAAGCCACGAGATTGGTTAAAAATGTTAACCAATATGGAATTTGTCTGGTCGCATTGCCCTGAGGTTAACCAATGGTAGCCGAAAAGGCGCATAAGACCTCAGGCAAAAGATGCGGCTACCGAAAAGTTCTAGAGATTCCATATAACTTCAACGGCAGATTTCACACACACTTAAACGTCAGGTTCCATATATAGTTCAACGAAATATCCTGAGATAGATACTTCAACGAGGAATACAGATATAAAATGCCATACACACTTGAATAACAGTGCAATATACACTTTAACGTGAGATGACTCAGATATACTACAGTAATATAATGACTACAGATTTAGATATGTTGAGCAAAGTAACAGATTCAGAAAGATGCAAATCAGACGAGAGTCATCATTGTGTGCCGTCATAAGGCTGTGTGTCAATGCAGGCAGAAGGCTGTGTAATAATGCAAAAAGACAAAATTGGAAGCATGTGTACATATCAATAATTGTATTAAGTCATATCTCATTTCATAAAATAACTTACCTGGTCTCACATATCCAATCTCCTCCGCAATTAATACGATAATTGTTGTAATGAATTTAATAATTAACCAAATGTTCTTGATAAATAATGCTATTTTAAAGTTAAAATGGGTGCAGTTAGTTGCGGTAGTATGTTAATAAATATTTTATTCCTGGACCCGCACTAAAGATAATATGGTGAGTTTCATTAGCGGCATAAAGCAGTGTGTTACAACTTCAAGACTTCGATCAGCGGCCAAGTTAATTATGAATAATTATTTAATAAGTCTAAAATCCGACATAAGGTTTCTTTTTTGTGCACCACACTTCTATTATACCTAGCTACGCAACAGGGATTTTTGATAGGGATTTTAAAAATAGAAATTTTATAAATTGGTATTATTAAAATAGTTCACAATATATACATTTAATTTAGTTGTCTAAGAATCATGAATATGCACTAAAACTATCTCTCTCTCTCTCTCTCTCTCTATATATATATATATATATATATATATATATATATATATATATATATATATATATATATACATATATACAGTGTATTGTCTAACAACAACGGATATGTATCTTTATCTATGCCATAAAAAATGCAAAAGCAATAGTTTCATATTATGTGATCTAAAATAATATGACTTTATATAAAATAAATGCCTTTTCTTACCTTTATCTTTGTAAATATACTATTATTAAATAAAACATTACTTCAGTGCTGTCAGGGATGCAAGTGCCTTTTAGTAATGTTTCCTTAAAAGAAAAATCCAATTTATACTTCGTTTTCAACTATTTTATCATTAAAGTGTATGTGATCAATAGAAATAAACCTTTGTCTTTTATAAGATTTTCCGAGAAATATATTTGCTGTTTTAAAAGACATTTAAAACTACACAGAGAACAAATTCAAGAAATTACGTGAAAAACATTAAGAACTCAATTAAATATAGATAGATAGAAAAAGCAGACTGCTACTTACTCGTACTTGGTAATTAAGAATTACCAGAAAATGCGTGAAAAATATTAAGAACTCAGCAAAATATATATAAAACTGCTACTTACTCGCACACGGTAATAACGTACATTTAAAAATCTCGTGTGTAATATTCGCTGTTGCTCGGATTCACTAGCAATAAAATTTCTTTATATCTATATTTTGAAAAAAAATGATCTGATTGCAGATTAAAATATTTGACTGCTATTTAAATTACTGCTACCTGATAAGAATTAATTACCAACATTCAAAAAATATAATCAGTGTCCTTGTGAGTTTTCCTGCAAATTTCCTGCTACTCATATTCATTATAGTTTCTAATATTCAGACATTTTTCATTGTTTCTAATAGAAACAATGAAAAATGTCCGAATATAGCTGGAAAGATTTTACTGCTCTTTAAATTGCTCATAACTGACAATTATTAATTACCAACATTAAAAAATATGGTCCCTGTTCTGGTGAGTTTTCTGCAAATTCCTTACTAATCATATTCATTGGAAATGATTAAATATGTCCGAATATATATAAATATGTTACTGCTCTTTAAATTGCTCATACCTAATAATTATTAATTTCCAAGATTTAAAATTATGGCTCTTGTTCTGGTGAGTTTTTTGCAAGTACCCTACTATTCAAATTACTCAACAATGAAACAATGATACTCTACTACTCAACAATGAAACAATGAAAAATGTCTAAATATTGATAGGAAGATTTAACTGTTCTCTAAATTACTCATACCTAGAAATTACATACATTTAAAAATCTAATCCGTTATCTTATGCGTAATATTACCTGTTTCTCAGATTCAATAGTAACAAAAGACAAATATTGTACTTAAGAGTTAATAATGCTAACTTTTTTTATTCCAAACTAAAAAAGCTAAAAGTGTTTTAATAAGTTCCAGCATTTGCAGGATTATTTCTTTGTCAAAATGTCATTATTTATGTAACCAAATGCTTTAAATCATATATCTAAAAGTCATACAAAATGTAGCATTTATTATTCGCTCGTACATGTTACGAAATATATTCGAATTTATAAATAACATGTATTATGTATGTCAAAATATTTAGAAAAAAACCATATACCCTTTAAATTTCAAACAATATTCACACCTTGTGCTACATCATGCAAACATCACTTAATGTCCATTCCTGATATAATAGGAAAAGTATTCTAATTTGCAAATAACATGTATTATGTATGTCACTACATTGAAGTTTTAAGCAATATTCACACCTTGAGCTACATTATGCAAATACAACTCAATGTCTATTCCTGACAGTTTACGAAAAATATTCAACTTTGTAAATTACATGTGTTATGTATGTTACTACATTGAAGTTTATATCAATACTCACACCTTGTGTTACATCATGCAAATATTACTTAATAGCCATTCCTGATGTTTCACGAAAAATATTCAAGTGAGTATACAGCATGTAATATGTATGTCCTTACATTGAAGTTTCAAGCAATATACACACCTTATGTTACATCATGCAAATATAACTTAATATTCAATTACAATTTATATTATAAAAACATTAAAACTTATTTTCATTACTACATTACATACGCCATTGTTCCTTAAGATATTTTTAGCGCTTTCAGACACGATACGTCCATTGTCAGAAGGCATAAGAAAGATTCATACTTAAAATGTTATATATAGCCATTGCGGTTCCCAAAGAAAATGTCAAAATATGCGTAAGAGAAGGAATTATAAATAACTGCCAGCACAGTTGAGGTGACAACCACACATGTTAAATATAATAAATTAATGTTTCAAAATATACATAAAAACAATAAAGAGTATACAGGAAACAATACAACCCAAAGGGATAAATACAGTATAATGGATGAAGAGATTAAAATAAATAAATAACTAATTTTAAAAGATTTAGTTATTTAATTTAAAATTTGTAGCTGTCATCTAAAATATCAGTTTTTATGTATGTTTTTAAAACATTTTTTTCTTGTATTTAACATCTGCCACTTTTTCTTCAAATGTAGGTTTTTATGTTCCTTTCTAAAACATTTATTTAGAGTATGCAATGTTTATGACAGTCACCTCGAGTATATTCGCTTCATTTATAAGTTTATGTGTATGTAACCGCATTGGATATAGTATAAAAAATCCTACATACTGTGTTTTTCATATCACGCCATCTGATAATGAGTTCATGACGCTCAAATTCACTAAAGGTTTTTTTTTTAGCAACGATGATATCAGTAATGTAGGAATAAAAAAAATCTGATATGGGCAGCACATGACTTTCTCTGCAGAATCATTATTCACGTTATCTTAAAAAATTCATTAAATTGAATCATATCTTAAAAAATTCATCAAATTGAATTTAATTGCACAAATTAACACTCATAATTATTTTATATTATATTGAATTTGAACTTTTAACTCAATTTTCGTTTTCATTTGGTAATTGGTCTTATTTTTAAAGGAGGCGTAGTGAAAATACGAAAAACTATCTCGAGAACGGCTAGTCCTAGAGTAATAGGGTTGGGGATCATTTTTTTCATCGTCAAAAATGACGTATAAAGGAGACAATTTCATTGATATATTCTTCGTAGTCTTTTATTTTAGATGTTGACGATTTATGCGACGTATAAAGGAGACAATTTCATTGATATATTCTTCGTAGTCTTTTATTTTAGATGTTGACGATTTATGCGGTCCATTTCGCAAGTCAGGTTTTTTATCCCGAATCTTACGAAAATATAATCAGCACCAGGGTCACCCACAAGGAAATAACCTACCAAATTATATGAAATTCGGTCAATTATTTTTTGAGTTAGAGTGGATACATACATTGCACAGACACACACACAGACGTCACGCTAAAATTGTTTTTCGAGTTCTAGAGGTCCCAAAACGTGTAGATTCGTCGAAAACTCAACTTGCGATTTTTGACATGATTTCAATACTTTCTTTATACATTACCAAGCATTGAAGGGAATGTAATAAATGTCAAGGTTTTTAAGTCCTTTTATAAAACTTTCCCTATACTATATTACCATGTATTGCAGGAAAAATAATAAATGCCAAGGTTTTGAAGTCATTTTATAATAAGGTTTCTATATTAGTATTAATATATTTATTTATTGCATTTAATATCTGGGACTGTAGCCTCAACCGCATCCATGCATAATGTCCGGTCATATGCAAATGATGGCTGTGTTATCCCCGAAAGGGTCAAAGGCTCTATAACAACATACTACAATTACAACATTTGCAATTAATAAAATAAACATCTTGATTTATCTGTCTGTTTATCTATATATCTCAGAATAACGCTTGGCGAAATTTTGGGGTTGAAATTGGCGGAATATCGCCAACTTGGCGAGATATTTTAAATGTTGCCAAATTGAAAAAAATGACGCTACGTCAATCAAAATGACGAAAAATTGATAAAAATTCAATATCTTGGAAATAACGTAACAAACGACTATAAGAATAACCAATTTCTCTGCCGGTCAGTAAAGTTTGGCGAAAAATATGGCGGGATATCGTAAACTTGGGTATTGTTTTAAATATTGCTAGATTGACAAAAATGACGCTAAATAGGAGACAATGCTTTGCAAATTTTTAATTCCGTCATAGGACGGACATATCTTCTAGTGCAGTAATACAAATAAATATTAATTGTTGGTTTTTTTACTTTGTACCTTATGGACGTGTGGTCGCAATCTATTTAATTTATTTATTTAACAAAATCAATTTTTTATGGATATGAAACAAAATATGTAGGGGGAAACGCAGTAAACTTAATTTTCCGCTAGATTGCATTTAATGAAGTTGAATATTGATTAAAAAATCGAAATCTGTACAGATGTGCTAGATGCACTACTCACATTATAGATAAATTACTTTCAATCAGCCAAGTAAATCGATTGAGTACTGTTTTAAAGATAAATTGGATTATTTTTATTAGATATATTACAATAACTTTCCCGGAGAGAAAAGAGATTAGTAGAAGTTGAATTACCACTTATATTTTAAACACAAATGTATTTTTAAAATACATCTGTAGCTGGTATTCCAACTGTCTACGGCCTCGAAATTTGCTAGGCACTTCAGTATCTGGAAAGGCGCGCCTCTACGTTATTTCTTTAAATTTCGAATTAGTGTTTTACTTATTTTATGTTTCAGCATTTTCACACAAATTTGTTCCTTAGCGACCGAAAATATTATTCCAAAGATACCATCTTGACATCATAGGAAAGATCGAAGATCGTTCTTTGCAGAAATATTTGAACTGTGTCTTTAGAACAATTTCTCGATATATATATATATATATATACATATATATATATATATATATATATATATATATATATTCAAATACAACACCATTTGCATTTTTCTCTTATCGGAATTGTTTATACCGCACTCTCCAGACCTCTCGGAAAGACATGTGTGATGCGGAGGCGAACCCCTGACCCCATCCCTGGCTCTCGCCGGGAGCTCAAGTTTGTCGTAGAATCAATTTTGATTTCAAATTTTCACATCAGACCATTTCATTTTCAGATTTGCTCTATAGACCATTTTCCATTCATGATCAATCTCTGGTATTTATAAGATAAGTAAATTAAAATTCTTAAAAAAATAAATATATATATGATATACAGTGTTGATAAAATAAAACTGGCTTCATCGAAGAATGCATAGTGATAAATTAGGCAGTTAGGTGCTAGAGGGCGCTTTCTATTTCCCCAGACACGCTGTCTTTCACAACTCAAAGGCATATAAAAGTGGTGGGGATTTTTTGCACGCACTGCCATTAGCGACTTGGAATGGATCAGTATATGAATGAGAATAAGGTAAATATGCATTTCGTCTACAGTTTTGGTAACGGCAATGGCCGGGAAGTTCAGAAGATTTATCGAGAATGTTTCCCCAACAGGCATGCACAGGATCACAGAATGTTCTATAGCTTGCACCACCATCTAACTGAAAGGGAAGCATTCACTGCTGCCATTCATGATACAGGTCGTGGAAGAAATGTCAGAAAGCCGGACATGTCAGAAGAGTTTCACATCACGTAGAAGCTCATCCTCACTCCGGCAGAGAGCTGCAGCACAGGGATTCAAGTCGGTAATAACGGTGGAGCAAAAAACCACCAATTTTATATGTTTTTGCGTTGCAAAAGGCAACGTGTCTACGGAAATGGAAAGCGCCCTGCAGCGTCTTAACTTGCGACCATGCATTCTTTGACGAAAAGTGTTTGTTTCGGTGTGTACTATCACCCCTTAAAGTTTGATCTATTAGTTTCGAAGCACCCTGTATGTCAGCATTCTAACAAAAACATTTTCCTCTGTCAATTACCTAAGTTTTTTTATATTTTGTAATTTTTAATTTATCGGATTCAGTTATGCCAGAGCATTTTCCGCAAATGTCCTGCATTTACCAAGGATGGTGGAGTTCACTAGATATGCCGCCTGGGTATTTAAACCAGGCTTTCGTTATATTAATTTTACGGAAAGAGTTCGATTGGTTTTCTTCTGTAGTTTATCCTTTGCATCCTTCCTGGATTAATCGACCCTTACTTTACGACTTGTTATAAATCAGTCAACATATAATTATTAAATGTTGGTTGACTGAAAATTCTGCTATTTATTGTCTGCAATTTCTGCAGCAATGTCATTATACAATACATGGCGGGTAATTGTGGAAATCACTGCACTTTATTAACTATAAGGTCCCATTCTTGAGAACGCAATAGTTAAAAATATACGATTATGAAAATACTTTTATCTCTGCTATTGTTTTCCTATACATATATTTTATACATTGTCTAATATGTAGTTATAGATATGTGTTGGACACATTGAAAATTTCTATTTCTTTTAATAAAATATATAGGGATTTAAAAAAATTATACAGTTTTGATGCAATAATTTTTTTTATCTCATTTATTTGCAGGATTGTGTAATATTTACTTTGATGTAATTTAAAATAAATCTACTGCTACTGACAGTTAAATCTATTGTGTAGCGCTGAGCATTAACATATGACATTTTTCATTATACAAACTTATTTGTAAACAAAAAACTGTATTTCAGCTATAATATAGTTCACGCTTCCACAACTTTTATACGCGGTGTCAAATGATCATTGCAATAATACATGTTTTTGGAATTTCGCCAAGCAGGGTCAAATGAACCGGTAATAGGAATTCCATAAGAGTGGAAAATGTTACAAGTAGCCTGCGTAATGTTGTTAAACTCTTCTGTTTATTTTAATAACTTCATGAGACTACATTTTATCAAAGATTCGCTAATTTTCACAAAGAAACTTTTTATTGAGATACTTTACTTTTTATCTAAAGGCAGTCAGTAATAAAATATGAGAGTATATCGAAAATTATAGTTTTTATTTGTTAACTGCTATTAAAACTTTAGTTACCTAAAAAAATGCCATCCAAATAAATTATAATCTCATCGGTTAAGGCTGCATTACACATAATAATAACTTCCCCATGTGTTTTCTGATGTGGAATTTTCCTATGGGGATTTAGTTCATACCTCCACAGCAAACTATTGGTTTATACCGATGGTAAAGGAATACAGAAATTGATTTATCTCCCCCCAACTAAGCCGTAAACAGGGGAAATAGGTCGAAAGAATCATCCACGGAATGAGTCAAGAAAGACGATCCGCAAAATCTCGACCCCAGTAGCCAACGAGTATGGGAACTCGCTACAAAGAAACAGTTCCTTTCCAAAACCTGGAAAAGTCGATTGATGAACCCAGGGATATTGCACTTACAAACATTACACTTGGACAATCCCACAGTTTGCATATCTCCTTAAAGGGTGCATGTCAGAGGCTACATAGTCAATGGGATGTAGCGGGTACAATATAAGTCAACCTAAGAAAGGGAATACCGCATAAGAATGTTGTCGCCTATAATGCTGTCTTTACAGGCACTGATGCTATCGAGGATGGATTAAGAGGGATTTATCCTAATCCCTCTTTTATTGTTGCTTCCTCATGGGAACACTCACGTTAGACAGCTCATGTGGAAGTTGTCAGATGTAATGCCATGATGACGTAATGCCATGCTGATATGATTTGAGATAAGATAGTTCCTAGCTTGGAAGATTCAACCTCCTATTTTGTCAGACGTTTAAACACATGGCATTACCTGAGCAGGATTCCGTGGTAACAGTTGTATTTTAAGAAGAAAAATTTCAATTCCATTGGGATACGTTAAATTCATTTTATATAAAAATGCTTTTATTTAAAAAAAATAAAATTACTAATATTTATACTGAAGAACTGACGATTTATGATATGACTTATTTCAGAACTCATATTCATGATAAACGTTTAAAATAAATTTCGTATTATCATTTTCATATTGTCATATTCAAAGGAAAATTGGATAAAATTATATTTGAAAGCAAAATATTTCTAACAAATTTCAAAACTGCAACTGATTTAAAATAATCATTCTACCTCTCGTCATATAAAAATAATACTGTGGACTTTTTGTATTAAAATGAACATTTATTTTTTTATTTACCAGTATTTTCATTATTCTCTAATATTTTAAATAGTTTTATTAAACTGAATAGTTCATAAGATATGCGTTTATGCTCTTAAGATTACTCATGCTTCAAAGATATCTATTATGGCTTGGTATCGAGCAAAATTTGAGGGATTTTTTTTATTTAAGTTGTGTATTGTTTATAGAACATCAGCAATTATATACATATTCAATTATTATTATTTACCACAGCACAAATTCCTTTAAATTTATATTAATAAAGTTTGGTAGAAATCATGTCATATTTCGTAATCGGAAGGTTTCTCGCTTTCCTTTCTTAAATCATTTAAAATGTATAACATTTTAATATGTCACGTCCATATAAAAATAATAAATTAAAATTTTTATACATTTAAATATATTTACAATTTTAAAAATAAATGGGAAAATATCTATATAAATTAAATTGTAATTCTGCCTGTGGATGTGCTTGTTTGTTTGTTTGTTTGTCTCATTATCAGTGGAGAAAGAAGATATAGAATTATGCAGACGATAATTTTTTCTGCTAATTTATTTGAAAATAAATGCTATCAAGGTAAATAATTTGGCATCACGTCTGATGTTAAAATAGCAAAATTAAACACATATCCATAACAGAAGGTATTTATTTCACTTCCTTAAGACGTACAAAAGGCAAATTAAATTGTAATTTAATATGCTGTTCTTTTGTTGTTAAAATTTTTGAAAAATTGTTTACGGTTTATCCTTGTCTAAACGTAGATTCTTTCGTAAATTGTATTTATGCAAATTTTGTCGCTATATCTGGTCTATATATGAACGATTCAAATTTCATTTCTGTGTAGCCACTGATGAAGAGCATACTTATGCTCGAAAGCGCTATGGCTTTTTTTAAACTTTTGTACGTCTTAAGGAAGTGAAATAAAGACCTTCTGTTATGGATGTGTGTTTAATTTTACTATCAAGGTACTTAATGTAATTAAATCCAAACAGACCTCTGGTCGCTGTGCTGGGTTCTCCTGGAGCCACCCACCTTCATTTAATTAAACCCAATGAGTTTATAGCAGACGATTTTTTATTAAATATTTTTGATTTAAATAATTAAGAAAATATTATAAAAATAAGTTTTCGTTTCAAAATTACATTTTTGACTGGATTATAATTTCTTACGTTATCTGTTTCATTTTGGCAAACAAAGGACTCATACAGTTCAACCAATTGTTGAAACCATGTTAGAACTTTGATTTTGGCATATGTTAATCCGATTACATAAGGCTTTAAACTTGGCATGTATTGATCAAATGTCAATTTTTTTGTAAATCTGTTTACAAAGACGACCACGATGTTTTCATCTTCAAATCCGCCTGCGAGAAATAATTTTATTAAACGAGAACATATAACGGTATACTAATTTTTAAGAGAGTTAAATTAAATAGTTTACTAGAATGTTTTTAATAACAATGGCATTTAGAATACTATGGAAAACTGGCTCATAATTGTGAATTTAAAGTTTATATATATTATGCATTCCCTACGAAGTACGGGTATACTGCTAGATATAAATATACTTCAGATAGAAAATAGTATTTTTCATATCATTATCGTGCTAATTCAGTTTGCAGTAAAAGGACATTCCATTTTTAAATGACTGCTTTTTTAGATATGCAGTATCATTCAACAGAAGTACCAAAGTAAATCTAAACGTAGTTTTCATCCAAAGACAATTTAATGATAATTCTTAAAATTGTCTGGACCATCTAGGAAGCGTATAGCACATAATTCACTGGTTATTCATATTAAATACGGTATACATTCAGTAAAGGTTTTAGTAATGAATTTTTACATTTATATTTCTAATGAAAGATGGTTTTATAAATAAAAGAGTGTTTATAAAATATGTCCAATACTTCAACAGTTAAATAAATATTACAATACTGTTTTTTTTTCTAGGTAAGTGAGCATGTTCTTTATATCCCAACCATTGATGTCTCGAAGAAATTTAGATAGGTAGAAATTTCTGAATACTTTTTAATTAAGCTATATGTAATATTTCTATTATACAGTGGGGCTCAAAACGCAAAGTGACCATCTAAAACTTCAATGTAGGAAAAGGACAATAACACATTTAAAGTGATATTTAAAGTGTTTAATATGAAATGTTTAATAGTGTTTATATATGGACATATAAACTGTATACTTAATGAATTGTATGACTTAGACTTTGTCTTGACTGATTGAAGTGTATTCTTTTGGCAATTTCGCAAGTTTAAAACCCCTCCTTACTTAAGGTAATTACATCACTTTTCCATTGGGTTGTTAATGGTATAAAACTCGCCGTAAGGCGATGTTTTACTGACAACAATCACAGGATCTTACAACAATCTATCGACATGCCGACACATTGCCGTCCAACATTACGTCCCCTCTTGGCACTTTATGTGATGTAATGCACTACACATTTGATGAAGCATTTAGGTTTGTTACAGTTTATATTGAATGTTTTTTTTTTTTGGGGGGGGGATGTAATTTTTTATTATTCTCAATTGCGAAGCATCATCATAACTGACCTGTATCAAAATAGTTAATATCAGAAAGTACATTGAGACTGGTATTTTCGGAATTTTCTAATTATAGTAATGAATAATAATTGTGAAAATGTTTGAAAATGAATAATATTTCATCAAAAAATGTTTTTCTTTAGTTAAGTCTCCCAAATAGAAGGCATTGAGTTTCCGTAATTTTTAGGCAATAGTAGTTTATATCAAGGTATATTATAGTGTCTTCTTTTAATTACAACGCATTCAAAAATTTCGATTAAACATATTACGTTAAATTGTTTCTTCTCAATCAATCATTTTTATCAACACATCTTAATTTAATTGAATTAAATTATTTTCTTATTACGTTTATATTTTTTAAATTTTAAGTTTTGAGGGCTGATGATATAATGACGCTGTTATGAAAGTCTATCATTTGTCACTATAAATTTAAATTAAAATCGTCTTATACTGTAGACAATATATTATATACTATAATACCTGTTTTGAGGATTGTTGTCAACAACAGACTTAAATAAATCAATAATAAAATTAAAATAATAAAAAAAAATAATAAATCAATAATAAAATAAATAATAATAAAAAAACAAATAAAGTAATAAAACAATAACAGAATTTAAAAAAAAAATTAAAAAAAGAGCTGATGATATAATGACGCTGTTTTGAAAGCCTATTATTTGTTACTATAAATTTAAATTAAAATAGTCTTATACTGTAGACAATATATTATATACTATAATATCTGTTTTGAGGATTGTTGTCAATAACAGACTGCCTTTGAGTAGATTCGAGGTGATAGGAACATATTGCAGTGACCTCATTCATGCAGGACATACTCACAATCATTTTGTTACTATCTCCCAATGATGTCCAAGACATCTCAAGGAGTCCTCTTGGAATCGCAAAGTAATAATTTTCTCGTAGGACAGGCTAGTCCAGTGGTTATAGAGAGAGTGGAAAATGGTTAGAATAAATCTGTAGTTCGTAAGTCCTTCCGAGAATCAATGAGACAGGTGAAGGAGAGAACTATCCATGTGGCTGCCACCCCTATTGAGTTCATGTCGTAATTAGGTTGCACTTTCCAGGAAGTCCTTACACCCTCGGTTAGTTCTGATGGTCTGGGCAAAAAAAAAACGATAGACAGGCTTTTTACAGATCGTTGAAATCTCATATCGCATTTTCAGTTTAATTTGCACAATTATCTAATGGTTTTAAGCATTATAAAAATATTAGTTGTCCGCCATTGCATCTTTGGTTTTCAGGTATTAGGATTAACAAATATTTGAGCTTTTATTACAGACAACATCATAAGTGGTTTCTAAAAACCAGAAATATTTTTCATAGATATCATCCCATTTTTCAATTTTTTTTCAACTTTATGGTTATTTATTGTTCCATACTAATTTTAAAGTAGAACGACGACTTTCAAATAGAATGTTATGACGAATTTAAGGGAACACTAAATGTGACATCATATTTGACCGACACGTCTCAAAATGTGCCAATTATTAATTTGTGGCTCTAGACGGACATGTATTTGACTTTTAAAGTATTTACTATAAACCTATTGAGGAGAGTATAAAAATATCCTGTGATTCCGAAAAAGCATTTGGTGTTGATAATGATAAAATTTTGTTGAAATTTCCTAAACTAACTGAATAAATAGATCCAGCTGCTGTGGGACCATGTATGATTCCATGTAAATTTTTGAACTATTAAACAAAACAATACTGTATTTATATTTAGAATGTAAATGGGTGCAATTTTTGTAGTAAATATTTATTACAGTATTAATATTATTTTTTTAATGTACCTTTTTAAACAAAATGCATATTACATATGTATGTTCTATCTGAACGCAAAACTACTTATACTGATTATATTTCTGAATAAAAATAATACAACTTATAAGTTATTTAGGCAATTTATAAATTTTTGGTAAACATATATATTTCTGTGCCTTTATGTATAACATTCTTTACATCATAGTACCCGGTTATTTAAATGTATTTTTACTTTCCTTATATACATAATGTATAAGGGAAGTATTGTGACGGGGTCGAAAATTCGAATTCGAGTTTTCGACGGGAGAGCACGTTCCAAGCATCCCTGATCACGAATCGAACATTTTTGAAGTGATGTCAGTGTGTGTGTGAAAGTATGTGTGTGTGTGTGTGTGTGTGTGTGTGTGTGTGTCAGTGAGTCTGTGGAGACGATAACTGACGAACGAATGGACCGATTCGAACCAAATTTGGTACAAAAACCACAATCCGTAAACACTGTAAGCCTATTGTTTTTTTACGTAATCGAATGTTCAGAACCCCATAAATTTTCGAATAAAATTTTGAAAAAATCGTCAAAAAATCAAAACCATAAATGAAGTTACGCAAATAGACATTTCTTATGTAATTTTTCATTAGAAAACGATTGACATAAATTTTAGAACGCTAACATGAACCGTTCTCGAGATATTGCACATTTTTCAAAAAAAATATCAAAAAGTCATATAAAATAAAAAAAAAATTTCCTATTGATAAACATGTTCACTTTTCATATGTAATACCATGCGATAAATTGGGTGACATCATTCTGGTGGATCTAGCTCGTTCCATTCATAAAAAAGATACTTTGAGTAATACTTTTGTATTTGAACGCCAATAGTCATTTATCTGCTGTAAGAACAACTTATTTCTTCGTCCACAACGCTTGGCGAGATTTTGGCGACGAATTTGGAAGAATGTCGCCAACCTAGCGACTTTTTGAAATGTTGCCAAATTAATGAAAATCTCGCCAAATGGTTAAAAATGACGCTAAATCAATGAAAATGACGACTAATTGTCGAAAATTCAATATCTTGGAAAGAATATTAGTATCTACTATAAGAAAAACCTATTTTTTTTACTGTAAAATTAGTAAATTCATTACATTATATAAGGAAAGTCATGTGCTGCCCACATCAGATTTTGTCTATTGAAATACAAGCGGTAGACAATTTTGATCATATTTAAAAATTTATTTTATTTTTATATAATAAATTGGTTTATAAAATGAAACCTTTACTTTCAATATTATCAATTTTTCATCTCAATTCCCGAAACAATTGAATATCTATGCACATCCCATTTACAATGAAATCACGCTCTTTTGTATTAGTCAATTTAAAAGCACTTATTGCATAAAAGACGTTGAATAAGAATTCAACAGACTTTTTTATATCCAAATAATATATTCTGTTGGGAGCATAAACATTGCATGGACATTGATTACGTATTTCTCAACAAAGAACAAACATAGAAATCCTTTCTAAATTAATGAAATTTTGAATGATAAAAAGGCAAATTTTACTTTCAAAAGTATTTTTTTTTTATGAGACACTTTCTGTCAGGTGTACACTTTATCTCATTTAATTTAAATTTATTTACTCATATTAATTTTTGGGAGATTGGAATGTTGTATTTTTATGTTCGTTTTACAATTTAAACTTGATTCGAAGTGTAGAAATCATAAAAATGCGGGCACATTCATATAGCATGAAAGAAATAATTGCACGTATGGTTAAGTATTTTGGTGCGGTATATTTTTATTTTTCTTACATAAAAAGCATAAAGTGTAGTGGGAAATATTGGAAAGAGATTGAAAAATTAAATAATATTTTTCAATGGGTTTATACATTTTATGCATCTTCGAAACGAGTTAATTTTTTTGTCATCGCGTTTATGTGTGTATATGAACGAGCGTGTATTTGCGTTTCTGCGGAAAGTATGCATCGATTTTAATTCAATAAATAGCCGATAAAATTTCACGAAATTTTATTGTTAATTTAATTTATGTTGTGGGTACAAAAGAGGAAAATTAAACTCTCTTATTTTTGATAGTGGGTCTTTAAATTAAAGAATAAATAAATTAGATATATTGTAAATTACCTTGCTGCCAAAACCGGAAAGCGAACCCTTGATCTTTGAACTGCCTAACCGACGTTCTACTGTTGAGCTACTGGGACATAATTGCAAGCTATTGTCATTAAAGTAGACTCAGAATTTTCCATCTTCTAATGTCAGATTGACGTGCAACCGACAATCTGATTGACCACCTCCTGCTATTTTTACCCCAAGTTAGCCTCCTGATGCTATTGTTACTTTCCTTATATACATAGTATAATGTATAAGAAAAGTATTGTGATGGCATCGAAAGCTCGAATTCAAGTTTTCAATGGGATATATATATATATACAATAATGTATAAGGAATTATATACAATATATAATTATATACAATAAAGTATAAGGAAAGTATTGTGACGGAGTCGAAAATTCGAATTTGAGTTTTCGACGGGAGAGCACGTTTCAAGCATCTCTGATCACGAATAAAACATTTTTGAAGTGATGTATTTGTGTGTGTGTGAAAGCATGTGTGTGTGTCAGTGAGACTTTGGAGACGATAACTGACGAACGAATGGACCGATTCGAACGAAATTTGGTACAAAAATTACAATCAGTAAATACTGGAAGCTCATTGTTTTTTAACGAAGTCGAATGTTTAGACCCCCAAAAATTTTGAAATAACATAATTTAAAAAAAAATCTTCAGAAAATCAAACTCTTTAATAAAGTTATTTAAATAATCATTTTTATGTAATTGTTCATTAAAAAACTATTGACATAAACATTAGAAACCTAGCATAAACTGTTCTCGACATATTGTACACATTTCAAATAAATTTGTCAAAAAATTACATAAAATTAAAAATAAAGTACCAAAAATTGTGAAATGTATTCACTTTCAATTGTAATATTGTGCGATACATTTGATCCCATCATTTTCGGGGATCTAGCTCGTTCCATTCATGAGACAAGATACTTTGGGTAATGGCTTTGTATTTGAACGCCATTAGCCGTTTATCTACTATAAGATTAACCTATTTCTCAGTCTACTATAACGTTTAGCAAAAATTTGGAGACGAATTTGGCGGATTACTGCCAACTTGATGTTTCTTATTGTTGCCATTGACGAAAATGTCGCCAATTTGATAAAAGTGTCGTTAAATTAATAAAAATTTCGCCAAATTGATAAAAATGTCGCCAAATTGATGAAAGTGGTGATTAGTTGATGAAAATTCAATGTTTTAAAGAACATAACAGACATAAGAACATAATAACTTACTTCTCCTTCCGCTCGTAATGCTTTGCGAAAAATTTTGAGGGATGTCGCAAACTTGGCGACATTTTTAAATACTGCCAGATTAACGAAAATGTCGCCAAATTGATAAAAATGTCAACAAATTAATAAAAAGGCCACCAAATAGAAGGCATGCTTTGCGAATTTTTTAATTCCGTCATATGACCGGCATTCCTTTTAGTATATAAAAATATGATTTTCTGCGTTTGTTTGCAACATTTAACGATACATATAGCGAACGTGTCTAATGATCTAGCGACATATTGCCAACTTGGCTATATTTATCCCTAAATTGACGAAAACTTCGTCAAATATGAAAAATGACACCAAGTTCATGAAATTTACGCTTAATTGGTGAATTTATTATTAAAATATTTTAATATATGGACTATATTGCCTGATGAGGATGTTACAATATTGAAAATTGTTAATTTAGAATTGCGGGAAATGTAAGTTTATTGGTTGCGAAATAGCTTTATATGTTGCCATGCGGTAAAAATCCAAATGTACAATTCAACATTACAAGCACTGTGTCGTTGATCTTTTCATCATTTTTTAACTGTGAAAGAAGCAAATTCATTGCATTATATTAAGAAAAGCCATATGCTGCTTATCAGACTTTTATTAATAGAAAATTTATTAATAAAGAAACAAGTATTAAATATAGTATATTATGCTTTGATAAATATATTTCAAGGTATGTAAGTTACGAGGAATATTTATATTTGACGTATACAATTCCCGCGTTTAATTTGAGCGATAAAGCAAAACTTATGCTCCCACAAATATGTAAGTAATGTTTAGAGCTGTTATCATAGCGTGTTTGTTTAAACACATTACATGAGACATGGTAGATCTTATAGATATACACGGTACTGTTGAAGTAGTGGTTTTACATCCAAATACTTCAGTAAATATATGTTTTTATTTTCTCATAGGTAGTATTAAGAAAGTATTGTTTGCACGATATTTTTTTTATTTTGAGATTTTGATGTCAATATATATTTTAAGACCTCTTGCACATGTTTTGACTATTTTTGGAGTGATGTCCGTATGTCTGTCTATCTGATGTCATGACTATGGCCGATTTCTTGTGTATACGATAGCTGCTACACAATTTATTGTATTTTTACAAAACTTTATATCCGACTTTGTAATCGAAAAATCTCAAACTAGATATATTTTTTTTAAATTCGGGCGAAAACTTCAAAGTTTATTCAAAACGTTATTTTTTTTAACATAGCAGCATAAGACAAAATGTGGCATAATCATGCATTAAAGGGATTATCTATGGCTCAACGATCACGTGACTTAAGTGTTTGAATAACTTATCATAAATAGCATGATAAATTGTGTTTGTGACGTTATTAGTCTCCCTCGGGGGGGGGGGGGCACGTTATCCCCCGGGGGTGCATTGTCAAGTATGGTATCAATAGGAAGATTTTGTCAAGCACTGTAAAGTGACAAGCTTTCATTGTAATCTGTTAGATCAATGATACCGATTTTTAACAATTTCCAACATAGTTCTGCGCCAAGGCAATTAGAATATTTTTGAGTTTAAGTGATCATCAAACTTTGATTATTTATTTGATTATTCCTTTTTAGACGATGATTTAAGCATGGAGTTAGAAAGTATTTTTACCTCTGTGGGACACGTTTAAAAAGAAATAAAGTTTAACTTTATATATTAAGTTCATTGAGATTAATCATCATATCTTAACATTGCCGTAAATTCTCATATTAGTGGACTTATTTTTTAAATCGTACACTGCTAGTTTTGCCGCTATATAAAATCCTCCAATTATTTAACTTTCGTGTGAGTCCTGTAAAGAAATTATTAATTATTATAATACTCATTGACAGCACCATTTGAACTTTAACAATAAAACATTTATTAACAACATAAATCTTAATTAAATTCAATTACACTATTCAATTATATTATTTCGGCGGAGGGGACATATGAGACCAAAACGGAAAATCCTAAATAGTGATTATGACCAGATATCATTTTCAATGGGCACATACTTTCAAGTCTGACTTGGATTTTGTCAGCATCTGTATTTAATGTCGTTTATCTACTGCATTAACTCTTTATGTAATGCTCCCACACGTAAATTCGTTCAACATATTGTCTGCTGTAACTCTGCACCCGCACTTATTTCATTTTCTTAGTATATCAATTCATCGCTGTAGTATCTGAACAATTCATAATGTTGAAGTTATCTGTTCCAAGTCATATTAGTATCCCTTTCTTCTTTAGTCTCTACTGAAGTCAAATCTTCATAATTGTCTCTTCTTTTCTCGGATCACCGGCTGCGATTCCCTCGGGGGGCGGCAACTCTCCCTTTTCTTCCATTTGCCGCATTGAGTTTGACGTAACATTCTGTTTTCTTTATTGGTTACTCCTTTAACCAAAGGAACCATCCCACATCTCGTAAGGCCCAACTCAGCCCCTCTGTCATGGCACCCCTAAATTTATGGTCTTCTGACCTTTAGGTTCACGGGGTGATAAAACTCAGTGCCAGCCAGACTACAAGTATTGTTCGCCGTTTTGGCCACAATAAATATGTACATAAAACTGTCTCATCAAATGTGAGATCTATTTCTGGTCTCACAACCCTCATGGCAAAGTTTTAAAGCAAAGTAAATTTTTGTAGTACTGTGATAATTTAGAAAAATATCACCGCTGAATGTATCGAATTTTAGAGATGTTTAAATAAAATTGCATTTCAGTTGGAAAGTGTTTCATAATCAATTATTTACGCATGATAAATCTTTCTTGTTCAATATTTCACTTGAAAAAAAATTCAACATAAAATATAAGAAGACTGAGTTCTGCTACAATCGAGTTGCTTTAAACTATTTAAGCGGTGTAATTTTTAAGATAGTACTTAATGTCTAATACTTCAATTATCTGCTACAAATTGCCATGGAAAATATGTCAAATAACGAAACCTATAACGCGTACCATAGTCTTCATGCGACATAAAAAAATAATATTTTTATCTTTATCTTTAATGACTTTAATTCTCGAAAAAAATTCTTTAAGCTGAAAAAAATATTTAAAAACCAAATTGAATTTCAGAATAATTATTTTTCAGTATTTTTGTTCAATTAAAATGTAAATTGGTGTTCAAAGAAAATATTAATGTACTGTAACATTTATCAAATCTAATTATTCCAGTTAATGTACCATTTTAACCCATTAAAGCAATAGTTACATTAATGCATATTTATATTATATTATAAACTAAATTACTATGAGCTATTGAATAGCAATTGGAGTTCATTATGGTAAATTAATATTTATTGTATAATTAAAATCATAAATATTTTTGTTTTTCTATTATATAAAATTAAAATTTCGAATCTATAACGAAGAGTTAATAAAAATATGTATATTATTTATGTATACCAATAATTCTGAATACAGTTTATAAAAGCATTAACTTGTAATGGCTGTTTATGTTTTTTTCGATAAAATTGAAGATATAAACTTATTTGTTGCTTTAAAAAATAAAAATATTTCTTAAATGAAAGCAACATATTTGATTCCAAAAATGTATGTCTAACTTATGCAAACTACATTCAAATATAACAACAATCTCTGAGCATTTACATTTAAAATTATCGAAATGTTAATAAGAGCAAGAATAACAGTTATATTCCAATCATTAATATTGCATATAAAATAATTCATCATATTGTGATTAATTTTATTGACATTATGTTTATATATATTTTAATCATATCTTGAAAAGCAACTTTTTCGGAAATTTTAAAATTTGGATTTGGGATCAATATCTGATTTAATTAACATAGTTCATACTGCATTGTATAATTGTGTATTCTAAACCACGGAGAAAGTATGATATATTTTAATATTATCTGATGTAAATATTTTGAATGAGATAAAGTTTACAATTCAAGGTAAATTTATTATAAAACATTCTTTTGACATAGTTAATGAAACGATTGCGATGTTATTACGCTACAGAAACACAAAACATTTGAATTAATTACAATAACACTAATTACATTAAGCCATATGTAATATTTTCTTCCTGGCTTTTCACATTTCCATGAAGGAATTTTCAAAGTATGTTAAAGGAAAACACCTGAATTAGTGATATTTTGAGAAATTTATGAAAATGCTTAAAATAAATTTCCATGTAGATTATTCTTTCATTATACCAATAATCACGTTTTACAAATATCTGAATATTCACTACCTAAATCAACAAAGCAGCTTTACCAACCCTTGTTTCGAAAATTATGCTTCTTTATAAGTTTAAAGTCTGACTTAAAATGAAAAGTTTACAATGAATAAGTTTGGAATGAAATTTACCCTGATCCCCATTCATTGGTTTAAAACATAATGCAAGGTTAAAGAACCGGAATACATTATGTTGTTGTTGTTGTTGAAACCCAGACCGTCCGACCTACCAGAAAGGTGTAAGGTAACTGTTTGGACGGTCGGGAAGTGCCACACAATTTAGACCGGAACCCAGTGGGGGAGGCATCCACAGGGACCGTACCCTCCTTCCCCTACCACCAACCTCTCGGAAGGACTTTCGGACCCACATGTTTAACGTGATCGTACTCCGCATGAACACGGCGGCAGTTTTGGCAGTGGCTGGAATCGAACCCGGGCCTACCGAGTGCAACTCCAGCGCGCTAACCAATGGGCTACCGCGCCCAGGAATACTTTATGTGTAACTGTTCTTCGTGCCGCGGTATTTAGAACAAATTAGTTGGAATATCAAAGTTTATTTTCATTCCATATATACCATTGGGTTATATGGGTAGGATTAATCATCTTGTGATCACCATGCAGTGCGGAATGATCTTAATGTGAGAAAGCCTTTAGAATTTAATTATATTTAAATATATTGCTACATTTGCCATAGTAATAAGTGAAAAAAAAATGTAATGTGGGCAACACTTAATTATACAATTTCTTATATAATACAATGAATTTACTATTTTTACAATAAAAAAATAGGTTTTTCTTATAGTAGCTATTTATATTCTATCCAAGAAATTGAATTTTCGTCAATTAGTCGTCATTTTCACCGATTTAGAGTCATTTTTATCCATTTGGCGAGATTTCCGATAATTTGGTAACATTTATAAAAAGTCACCAAATTGGCGAGATTCCGCTAAATTCGGCGCCAAAATCTCGCTCATCGTTATGGATGGAGAAATAAGTTATTCCTATAGCAGATAAATAACTATTGGCGTTCAAATAAAAAAGTATTACTCAAAGTATATTTTCTCATGAATGGAACGAGCTAGATCCACGACAATGATGTCAACCAATTTATCGCATGATATTGCGTATGAAAAGTGAACATGTTTCTCAACAGTTGATATTTTATTTTTAATTTATGGGATTTTTTAAAAAATTTATTTAAAAAATGCGCAATATCTCGAGGACGGTTCATGCTAGGGTTTTAAAGTTTATATCAATCGTTTTCTAAGGAAAAATTACATTAGAAATGTCAATTTGCGTAACTTTATTAATGGTTTTGATTTTTTGATAATTTTTTCAAAATATCACTCGACAATTTAAGGGGCGTTCTGAACATTCAATTACGTTTAGAAACAATAACCTTTCAGTATTCATGGATTGTGACTTTTGTATGAAATTTCGTTCGAATCGGTCCATTTGTTCGTCAGTTACCGTATCCACAGAATCACTGGCCCGCGTACACGCGCGCGCACACACACACACACACACACACACACACACACACACACACACACACACACACACACACACACAGAGAGAGAGAGAGACATCATCTCAAAAATTTTTGATTCGTGATCAGGGATGCTTGAAACGTGCACTCCCGTCGAAAACTCGTATTCCAATTTTCGACCCCGTCACAATACTTTCCTTATACATTATGTATATAGGGAAAGTAATAATACCATTATGCATAGTAATTTGAACACTGGCATTGGGATATGATATGACTTCTAAGGTGAGTGTTTATATGGAGATATGTGAGGTATATTATTAAACAGGGTTACTCTCACATGTTCTTCATTCCTTGGTAGCGGATCTATCCCTTCGTATAATGTGAGGAGGCATTGTGCTAGTAATAACATCTAAACTATATACAATTTGACTTTAGCTGATTCATGCTAGAACATAAGAACTAGATAGAAATTAAATCAACTTAAAATACTTTAGGTTGGAAGGGCTGGTTGGTTATAACTATTTGACTAAATCTTGAATTAAATTTTAAATCATTGGGATTTTTTTTTGTGTGTATGTTAATCATTTTTTGTTTAAACCATAGTTTCCCAAAGTGAGCGCTGCATGAATCTGGAGGAGGCGTTGTCTAACTTTAGGAGCAATAGGGGGCGTTGAGAAGCAAGTGGGCAAGAAGAAGACGATAGGGCTTATCCACCTGACTATACGTACGCTGTGAAATGCAAGTCAGTTTTAGTATGTACGTAATTGCGTGCACTTACAACTTTCGCCGGTTCTTAAAAATCCACACTCATTCTCAATTAATAAAGAATCACAATTTAATTATAAGAAGAATTTAGTGAATTATTGACATTTTAAGAATTAAATTTGAAATTCTAAAACGTTTACTAAGATTACAAATGCAAATATACATATTTTTTTCGGATTATGTGCGGTCGTTTTTTTTTTACTTTCCTTATATACATAATGTATAAGGAAAGTATTGTGACGGGGTCGAAAATTCGAATTCGAGTTTTCGTCGGGAGAGCACGTTTCAAGCATCCCTGATCACGAATCGAACATTTTTGAAGTAATGTCTGTGTGTGTGTATGTGTGTGTCAGTGAGTCTGTGGAGACGATAACTGACGAAAGGACCGATTCGAACGAAATTTGGTACAAAAATCACAATCCGTAAACACTGGAAGCCTATTGTTTTTATTCGAAATCGAATGTTCAGAACCTCCCTAAATTTTCGCGTGAAATTTTGAAAAAATCGTCAAAAAATCAAAATCGCGAATAAAGTTACGAAAATAGACATTTCTTATGTAATTTTTATTAGAAAACGATTGACATAAAGTTTAGAACACTAACGTGAACCGTTCTCGAGATATTACACATTTTTCAAAAAAATTATCAAAAAGTCATATAAAATAAAAAAAATATTTCCTATTGAGAAACATGTTCACTTTTCATATGTAATACCATGCGATAAATTGGGTGACTTCATTCTCGTGGATCTAGCTCGTTCCATTCAAGAAAAAAGATATTTTGAGTAATACTTTTGTATTTGAACGCCAATAGTAATTTATCTGCTGTAAGAATAACTTATTTCTTCGTCCATAACGCTTGGCGAGATTTTGGCGACGAATTTGGCGGCATGCCGCCAACTTGGCGGCTTTTTGAAATATTGCCAAATTAACGAAAATCTCGCCAAATGAATAAAAATGACGCTAAATCAATGAAAATGACGACTCATTGACGAAAATTCAATATCTTGGAAAGAATATAAGTATCTACTATAAGAAAAACCTATTTTGCTTATTGTAAAAGTAGTAAATTTATTATATTATATAAGGAAAGTCATGTGTTGCCCTCATCAGATTTTTTTTATTTTCTCATACTGTAATAAAGTATAGAGAAAGTATTGTTTTCACGAAAGTATTCAAATTTAATATTTCAATGCCTACATAAGCTTTAAGGCAACCTGAATACCTTTGACTATTTTTGGAGTGGTGTTTGTCTGTGTCTTTGTCTGCATACCTCTATTTCTTGTGTAGATGATAGTGGTCACAGTTATTAATGTATTTTCACAAATTTTATATCCGGCTTTGTTACAAAAAATCTAGAACTTGATTGAATTTTTTTTAAATTCGAGTGAAAACTTTGAAATGCATTCGAAATTTTATATTTTTTTAATATGGCAGAATAAGACAAAATCTGACATATATAAAATGATTTATTTATGGCTCAATGAGCACGAGGTTTAATAGTTTCAACCGTTCTTGTAAAAAATAGCCGCTATATAATTTTTTGTTTGTGAAGTCATTACCCCCCTCCCCCCATTGGATCATATGTTTTCTGAGTAGAAAGACGAGACAACTGCAAATAGTAGACAGTGGAGATTGAGGGATATTGCTGACAAATATAGAGCCTTTAATAGACAAATTGGTAGCACAGCACCAGGAACAATGTTAGTCATTATTCTTAATTTTACTAAATTAATTGATGCCAATAATAGTGAGCAATCTAGTGTGTACCAGTGGCGTAGCGTCTATTGAGGCTCAGAAGCTGAGCCTCCCTTGTTTAAAATCTAATTTAAAGATACTTTTATTTATTATACTTTCAAAAATAGCTTTGCGAATATATATGTCTTTTATAGAAAACTGTTACACTTTACTTACTTAAAATGAGACGTTTCAAAAAAATTTTTTGCCATTAAAACGCATATCTAGAAGGTGAAATCATGTAGCCTTCATGCAGCATTGCAATAATCATGGTATTAGACCAGCCCACCTGTTAGACTCCGCCCTGGCTGATAAGCCAGAACTATAAGCTAGCTTCCAGAAATGCGCGACTATTTCTGCCCCCATTTTCAACCCTTTATAAACAGCGTAACTTAATACAATGATTGGATATGGGACGTGACGTTTCATGAATGACAATTTCTTGGGCAAGGCTAATGGATCCACCATTTTGGGTCAACATGTTTCTATTAATTAATTTTCATAGAAAAAAGTCTTATGTAATACTAAAAGTATAAGGCATTCATCATGAATAACATGATATTCCCCTAAATTTAAACAAAGATCAAGACGAAAAAACAAACTAATAATGACTACCATTAAACTTAAGTAGCTTACGAAGCAGACTTAATCACACCAGCAATATGTCGAAGCATCCGTTTGCGTATTTGGGAGTTTTAGAAAGAATAATGATTTCCCATTAAAAATCACGTTACACAAAAATCTTAGTTAAACAGAAGCTATATTGATACTCTATTAGCTGAATTTTAGCATATTGTGGTTATGATATTTTTAAGTTATTAATATATAGTATTTCTGATAATTTATGGAATAGATACAAAATTGTTTAAGGTCATTGTTGACTACAGTGCTCTCACCCATTTTCAGTGTACTCCTTTGAATTGCTTTATTCGGTTAGTTCTAGCTGTTTATATTTACGGAACTGATATATTTTTTTCTATCACTTGCTAATAATATTCTAATATATTTCTACTTAATACATAGGCGCCTTTAAAACTTTTCCGGGGTGGGGGGTAGGGACTCAACACATGATGTACAACAGAGTTCCTGACTACTCAAACTGTTGCTGTAAGCCCTAGGGCCAGCCGAGTGATCTGGGGTTTCAACATGATGTACAACATGGACTGGCTTCATGCTTGTCTTTTGTTAAATTGAAGGCCCTTTGTCTTTGTTATATTGAATCTCATAGGTGAAGTAAAGGGGGAGTTATTTCCCCTTTATCTCCCTTATGGGAGACCGTGACTTTATATTTAATAAAATTATTATGGAAGTTCATCTAATTTAAAAATAAGAAAATATTTAAAATGTAATATCTTGTATTCATCTTACATAGGTAACACTTTAAAATCCCATGCATTTCGTCCACTGTTTGCATTTTTATGAAAAATTATTTTATGTTATTCACCAAGAAAAAAAAACTTAATAAAACTTATGAAAATGTGAATTCCAATATAAATTACACTTGTAATACTAAATTTTTTTCCAAATTTTCAGACTCACCAGTCAAAAATCTTACTGTATGCTACTAGTGTGTACATGTGTAATTTCATTATTACATTTTAATAAATTACTTTCGAATTCCATTTACAAGTTTCATTACACACTTAGCTAAATATATATTTTGGCAAAATTATAAACACAGCTACACTTGCAATTTTATTAGCTAAGATAGAGACAGAGTTGTCCCTAAAATGTTTGGAAGATTCAGGCTTAAACTAATGTATGAACAGGATTTTAGGTATTTTTCCAGACCCTGGTTGATAGGAAAAATATATTTCTCGGAATTGGCAACAAAACAGAATAAAAACTTTATTCGTGTTTCAAAATTATGAGTTTATCTTAATTCACTCACAACTAAGAAACATATATTGGATATATACCACATAAACTCTAAAAAAAACTACCGACTACAGGGATATTCTTTTCATATAAACTGTCACATATTTAGCGGGTAAAATATATCAATTCCCTCTGCTACTTCATTTAATAACATCATACGGTGAATGATATCATGCGTTGTGACACAAAAAAAATATATACAGCAACAATATTGAAGATTTATTTTTACAAAAAAATTACTGATGCTGATGCAAACAATTTTTAATGAACAAAGTTTTTTTCTGTATTTAGCAAACATTTTTACTAATACTGAAATATATTATGAACAATAATGACAATATAATTAATTTCAGTTTTTAAATGTACAGATTAATGTTGCATTTATAATTATAAAAATACAGCTCATTTTGGATAAAGTTTATAAATATTTACTCCCCAGTTACATCTCTTATTTTATAGTGCATGTCTGTTTTAAAAATTTTTAAATAATATTAGTTTCTAAGTAAATTAATATATTTATAGACGTATATTCGCAATTTACTGAAATGTATATTAAAGCTGTTATTTTTTGCACATAAATTATATCCTCTTACTTATGAATGCCCAAACATAAATGTAATTATTAAATATATTAAATAAAAAAATGATTATTTCATTCGCTTAATTTGTTTCTTTCAGTGTGTTTGAAAAGATGTATCAACATTTTTTGAATATTTAAAATATTGGTAAATTCCAGTTACTTATATAAGGTTAAAAGTATCTAATATGATGTATTGTTGTAAAAAACAGCCCTCGTAAATCTGCTATAACGGTTTTCTACTAAAGTGCTAACAGTTATATTATAACTAATATTCTTTACAAAAGTAATTCAATTATTTGTTTTAGTTATTAATTGCAAATGCAGGCACTTCTTGTCTTACAGTGTCAAATATAAATTTGACGGTGTTTTTCTTCCTGTTTAAATGATGTTAGGGGAACATCAACATTTTATGAATATATATTGCTTATTACTCACCAAAGGATAAACATAAAAACCCTTTTAAACGTAATGAAATTTCAAACAAAAATAAGCCCAATTTACAGTAAAAGGGTGTTATTTTCTTTCTTTTAAAGAGCAATCTCATGTCACTTTATCATGCCGATGTGAATTCATTAACTCTTAGATGAATTGAAATATAGCATTTTAATATGACTGTTCAATAAATGAACTATTTGAATTTGAAAGAATAATGTTTATTGGAATTATGTATGTAGATTTTATAAACCCATTTACCTACAAACTTTTTATTCATATTTTGATTAGCTAATCAAGTAAACGATCTAACATTTGACTTTTACAACACATGAATACATTTACATATTTCTAGATAGCAACATTTAATGAATTTTTGTAACTCACTTTTCGTCAGAAAGTTTATAGTTTATAATAAAATTACGATATTTTTCATTTATTATATTCACATTGAAACATTTATTTATGGACATTTTGGAAAAAGAAAATATGATTATCTAATTTTATTTGGATATATCTATAAACAACAGCAGGGTTGAGTGAAAACAACAATATCTCAGAAAATTAGCATTGATAATTTTTTAAATAGAATGAAAAAGTATCTTTTCCAAAGAGGCGTCAGTTTCATTGCAGTTGATTCCCAATGCTAGAAATGGGTAAATCGACAAAATATCAATTACTATAACGTTAACATATTTTAGCTATATATATGTACAATGTCCAACATTGTAAGGAAAGTAAATATTTTGTTAAATATATTTTTAAATAAATTATATGTGATATTTGCTTGCTTATTTGTTTTTTAAATGCTTGTTATTTTTTTATCTTGTTCATTTTTTAACACTTTACAACATAGTTGAAAAGTGTTTATGACTTTGTTCATTCTGTCTGTCTGTCTGTCCGTTAGCACGATAACTGCCATAAAAATGACTTTATCAAAATGAAATTTTAGTATGTTGTTCAGACGGTCTGTGGAACCTATGGCTATATAATTGAATAATATCACCCAATTAGTTTTGGATTGAACCGGGGTTGAAAAAATGAAATGCATTGAACCCTATGGGACCTAATTTTTAAAACATTTTTTAAGCGGATTTAAAATTTACAAATTGCTTCAAAAAATTTAGGAAATATTCAAATTATTCCATAAAATATGTAAAAAAAATTCAGCAAAGTATATTAAATAGTTTTTTAAATAAAAATTAAAATAATAATTACACCGTTTATATGAAGAGATCACATGACCACTATATGAAGAGTTCACGTGACCCACTTCAAAATAAAATATGGCATCCATCTTGTGACAAAATCGTGATTTTTAAAGTTCTTTTCAATTCATATTTAGTCTTGTAAGATTGATTTTACATAGAGAAGCAGGCAGACGATTCTCTAGTATTGCTTTTCTGATGAAGTTTTAAGCATGGAGTTAAAAATTTAAAACCGTGGAGATAAAATTACTTTCTAAGTAAAATAAATTATTGTAGTACTGAGATAATTTTAAAAATATTGCCGCTGAATGAAAGGAATGGAAAAAAAAATACGAATGAAACATTATCTGCTTTTATAGAGTCTAACGATTTATATTTCGATGCGTTATTTGAATAAAGTTCATTTGTTTTCGATGAAATTTTTAAATATAATAAATTATTGTAGCATTGAGATAATATACATATTGAAAATAAAATATCACCGCTGAATGTATTGCAGTTCAGAGATGTTTAATTAAATTTTCATTTCAGTTGGAAAGTTTTTCATAATCAATGCTTTATGCGAAATTGCCGAATTAGAAATGTTGATGAAAAATACATTTTAATACCTGAACATATTTAGCATAATTTTAGGAAAATGTCCGAAAGTGCGTGTGTGTTTGTGTCGTTGAAGACACACATACATTACTACTATTCGGATGTCGTTGTGTATGTGTGTCGTTGAGGACACGATAATTTAGTAGCGAATATATGTTAATGGAGGGCATGAAGCTGATGTATTATGTTTCCTTCTCCTATGTATTCCTAGAACAATAATGATGTAGTTAAATGTATGCGTAAAAATGATAATTTTGACTAAACTATGTGTATAAATGTTATTAGGTATCATTAAGCTAGTGTCTACTTAAAGAAATAAATATTTTAAGAAAGTTACCAGAACAATTTTGAAATAATAATTTGAGATAATAACTTCTTCAAGATAGAAACACCGAGAAACTACACTAGCAAAGGTATGAAAACTTCAATAAATAGTTGCATCAAATTTCATAGAGTGAAAATAGTTGTAAAAAAAAAATCTGATGTGGGCAACACATGACTTTCCTTATATAATGCAATGAATTTTCTACTTTTACAGCTAAAAAAACCGTTATTCTTATAGTAGGTGCTTATATTCCTTCCATGATATTGAATTTTCTTCCATTAGACGTCATTTTCATTGATTCAGCGTCATTTTTATAAATTGGGTGAGATTTTTGTTAATTTGGCAACAATTAAAAATGTCGCCAAGTTGGCGACATTCCGCCAAATTCTCGCCATGCGTTATGGACGGAGAAATAAGTTATTCTTACAGCAGATAAATGACTATTGGCGTTCAAATGCAAAAGTATTACTCAAAGTATCTTTTTTCATGAATGGAACGAGCTAGATCCACGAGAATGATGTCACCAAATTTATCGCATGGTATTACATATATAAAGTAAACATGTTTCTCAATAGAAAATATTTTTATTTTTTATTTTATATAACTTTTTGATAATTTTTTTGAAAAATGTGCAATATCTCAAGAATGGTTCATATTAGCGTTATGAACTTTATGCCAATCGTTTTCTAATGAAAAATTACACAAGAAATGTCTATTTGTGTAACTTTATTAGTGGTTTTGATTTTTTGACGATTTTCTCAAAATTTCATTCGAAAATTCAGGAGGTTCTGAACATTCGATTGCGTATAAAAACAATAGGCTTCCAGTGTTCACGGATTGTGATTTTTGTACCAAATTTCGTTTGAATCGGTCCATTCGTTCGGCAGTTATCGTCTCCAAAGCCTTACTGACACACACACACACACACACACACACACACACACACACACACACACACACACACACACACACACACACACAGACATCACTTCAAAAATGTTTGATTCGTGATCAGGGATGCTTGAAGCGTGCTCTCTCGTCGAAAACTCGAATTGGAATTTTCGACCCCGTCAGAATACTTTCCTTATGCATTATGTATATAAGGAAAGTAAAAATGAGAATGGAATATTAAAGTCAACAGCAGACAATTTTACATCACTTCCTAAGTGAACGTGAATGCGAACTGAACTGAACTGATCTATATTAAAATAAATAATAAAATATACGGTTTCTGAAAATGCATGAGCAACATCCACTAATTCCAAAAGCATGAAGAAAGTATAGTTTTCGGAAACAAGATATCCATAACAAGCACGATTAAATTCATATACGTAGTATAAATTATGGATAAATTAGAAATGTATCATACTACATATATTTTATGTTTCAAGTAAAGCACAAATAGCAAATTGTCATGAAAAAATATTAAAAAACAATATATATTTTAACTATATATTAAGGTTAATGGGAACTTATTAAATTTATAAAAGTGTTAATTTAAGTTTATTTGATCTTCTTCTTCTTAATGTCCTTATAATTAATTTCTTGAAAAAATAAAAAATGAAGAATAATAACCTAATTGTATCTGAAAGGAATAAACTTATTTTTTATTGAATTACAATGTTTATACCGTAGTTAAGAAAGATATATGTGTACTACATATTCTATTAAACGTCATTATTCAAGGGAATGATTTTCTATGCAAGAATGTGTGTGCCAAATTTTATCTTAAATACATAAATGATTAATAAAAAATAAAATAGAATAATTTTCTCTTGGAATACAAACAATCTAATTTAGTCAATTTGTGATATTTATATTTTTATATATGTTGGAAAATATTAACTATTGATTAATATTAAATATTGATGTATTAAACACACAATTTTACTACAAAATAACAAATTTGTATTTCGAGAGAAACTAACAGGGAGCATTTGATGTGTGCAGGAAATATGACTTTCATTACAGATTCAAATCATGATTATTTTTCCTAATTTATAGCATTATTTTTAATTTATCGCTTAAAATAATAAGCGACACAAGAATGTACGTTAAGTTACATCTAAATTGATATTTGATATAATTGTTTTTGTTTATTTGGGGATGTGGTGAAATTTAAAATCCCTTGTAGTCGCCAAAATAAAAATAGATATATATATTGAGAAATGTGTATCGTACCATGCTTTAAATAATTTCATTCCTTCTATTAATAAAGCAGTACTTTAAAAATACCATATGCTTACAGAAGTTAGGCATATTTGTCTTTGTATTTAAATGTTTTCAATATTTTCAGTTCATTATTTTAAGAACTTTTATGTTACAATTCAATAATAACAGTATTTATGAGCTCCAACTTGGACTTTATACCAGCTCCAAATAATTACCACTTATATTTTACAAATACTTTAATTATATAAAAATGAACTTTATGGAAGTACTTAAAACCGCTAGTTATAAATCGTCCTGCTATATTAAAACCATATTATAAATGCCCAGTTTCCGAACTCAAAGGCGCTAACTTCAATTCTTATTCTGCAGTTTGATAAATAGTATAAGGTTATTTATCCACACTACTTAAGTTACCAGTGAAACAAAAATTTATAAACTACTTCATATTAGGAAGTTTTTCAAGTGTATATTTGACATTCGAAAGATTGAATAAAATTTCGATGAATGTAGAAATAGAAAACATGCTATATTTAGATTCTTGAAATATAAATTTGAAGTATGTTACGTGTAATAAAAAATAGATAGTGTGAAGAAGTCTAAAAATATTTAATTGAACCAGTGTTAATGCACATCGACTCCTTTAGTAAGATTGTACAAGTGCGAAAATAAATGCAGATGACGTTTAAAGAAAGACAACAGAGAAAAAGGCGACAGAGAGTTATTGCAAGGACGAATTGAAATCCTTCATTTCAGTTTTTAAAATGCGGCCGTAGTAAGGAATAGGATGAATATGTTTTAAATTTAGAAACGTTCAATAGCTTCGATAGCGCCATCAACGATTGAAGTTCGACGATTTCTGTAGAAATGTGAAAACTGCAAACTTTTTCGTAGTTTCCTATTTTGAGGAACAAATTAAAATTTTATTAAGAAAGCGAAAATTAGATAAATAAATAAAAGTTTATTTTGTTTAATAATAAAAAACTGATTATTTTTATAAATAAAGTAATCTAAAAATTGTTCGAGTAATTAAAAAAACTGTTTTAGTTCTAACAACGAGAATGGGTGCAGCCATCAACCCAATGAGGCAAGCCTTTACTTGTAACTTCATACATTTTAACAAATTTGAATTAAAAAACAAACAATAGTTTTTCATCTCGGGCGTTGAATTACCTTGATACCAAATTTTACTATTACACGAATGTTATATTTTCAGCTAGACGACAAAAACAAACAAACACCTAGATATATTATTTTATTATTATGGATAGAGGTATTTCGACTGAAAACTACGTTAATCAAAATACCTGTTTAAAGTTAATTCCAATTACTACAATCAAGTATACCTTAGCAGCAGTACCTGAAATTCAAACTTAGATGAAATGAATTAGAAATCTACGGAGTGATTTATTTACTCACAGATGAGTCCTGCAACTCGTGGAATTCAACTTTGGGCAGAATATGTATGTTTGACACTAAGTTTTAAAATTCTTAATAATAAGCTGGATAAAAAGTGTTTATCCTAAAAATAAACAGCCGACTTTTCCTTTTCAATAAAGAGATATAAAAACAACGCATAGTATGCAAATATTATATGTTGAAATTTTATGTTTCATTAGTTTATTATTTAGTTATCGATATTTACGCTCATCCCATATAATATAAATAGATCAGTGAACATTTTCGCAACTTATCACTGCAAATTCTCCTCAATCGCATGGAATCCAGAAATATTTCTAATGTACACAAATCGGAATATTTTTCCTCTGTAATTATCACTTTAAATTGGATATTTAATCCGCAAAAAGAACAATAAGGTCCGCCTTTAATGAAGCTTCCGTTTCTATTATAAAGCTACAGCCGACCCTGTATCTTTGTAAGACAATATGCACTTTATAAAAGTGTGCCGAAGTTAAATATGTAGAAGTAACTGCTACCTGCATATTTCTAACAATCACATCAGAAATTCGTCACTGCATGTGCCCTTATGCAAATTTCCCTTTTCTTTAGCCAGCAGTACTGTGGATAACCATAAATCATTGCCCGCTTTTACTTAAAAATCGTAAGGCAGGCCAGACTCGCAGTGATGCCTACCAGTATCAAAATTTATTGCTTTTTTATTCACATTTAGAAATGTTTGCTTTATGATTTTTTAGTCTTTACTCATCAATATTCTTGCTTTTAAAAAAATGAAATTATGTCTACATGAACCATTATTTTACACAAAATAATTGCAAGCCTCTTTGGTAACAAACACTTGAAAATAATGCTAAAATTATTTTTTAGAAGCAAATTAATTTTGTCATATATTTGGAAATCAAATTTAACTACAAAAAACGTGTTTTTATGGTTATACACGAGCATTTAAATTGGAGAGAAATCGAGATGTTTAATTAAATATATAATAGGCCTTTTAGAAATTTTCAATAAATCTTATTATTATATCAATTTGCAATCCAAGTTACACAATTCTTTTTTGCCCTTTATAAACGCCTTAAAAATAGCTTTACGTCTGTAATATTTAACTTCAAAGATTATAATTGTCTTCAAAAAGACATTTATCTGCGACTAAAAGGAAAAGTTCTTACTACGTCGTAGTTGAAAAGAAAATATACCATTTTTCAGCCGCAGAAATGTAATTGAAAATCTCCAAGTTTGAAGAAGGAAAAATATTAGTTATATCAAAATAGTCTGTATCTTAGAATTCTTATAAAATATTAAAGTTATTTTCGCGTTCTATAAAATATATATCTGACATGCCTTTATTAGTTTCGTTTTATTATAGCAAGTTTAAGTGTTTAAACTTATGAATAATTCGATTTAAGTAAAACTATTAAAGGATGCTTTGACTTTTATCTCATAAAACTGAGATCAATATGATGTATATTATATATATATATATATATTTACACTCTTTTGCAAAACAACGAAGCACCATGAAGAAAGTGACTATTTTTATCGAAATTAAATATACGTATACACTGGTAATGGAATGATTACAAAATCAAGGCCGCAGAACCCATCAATGGTTAGCAATTGCACATTGAACTTTCAAATCAGTAACTGGTGAAAACCCCTTGGAGGTAATACATGCTTGTATACGTCTAGGTAAGGAGTGATAAAGTTTCCTAATGTCATTCTGCGATACATTCTGCCAGGCATTCCTGGCAGAATGTAACGACCTCAACCCCATGTCAGCTACATTTCTGTGTGTCCGAATCTGGCGGTCTAGCATGTCCCATACATGCTACATTTGCAAAAGATCTAGTGGCCTTGCTGTCCAAGGAACAGTATCAACAGCACGGATACAGTTCACAGATATGCGATCTGTATATGGCGTGGCATTATCTTGTTGGAAAATGGCCCCAGAATGAAGTGCCATGAAGAGTATCACAAACCGCCGCAGAATTTCATCAACATATCGTTAAGCTGCTAAAGTTGTACGCAAGATGGTTAGGGGCGACCTGCTGTCGTAAGAGATATGACCCCCACACAATCACACCAGGGGTAATGGCTGTGTGACTGTGTAAAACAAAGGCTGATTTGGACCGTTGGCCCTGGTGCCTCCACACACGTACCCGAAGGTCATCATCTGAAGACTGAAGCGTGATTCATCGCTGAACACTATATGCAATGCCAGTCTGCTGGCAGCCATGATGCTGGGCTACGACACCCCTCCAAAGGATTCTGTAGATGTTGTGGGGTTATGGGCATATATCTTAAAGGCCACCGTGAACGTACCCCCCCCCCCCCTCAGCCAAGCGCCGTGAGATGGTGGAAGGTACCATGGGTGGAAGAGGTTGTAGCACGTTAGATGGCAGCCAATGATGCCGTTGGGACAGTTCGGACCTGTCGCACAATTATCCGATCTTGTCTCGAATTCGTGCACCTTGGCCTTCCAGACCATTTATTCCGCCGATGAGTTCCTTGCAGAAACCATTGCTGCCAACACTTCTGCACAGCAGTGTCCGTTCGGTGCAGGTGGGGGCCTATTGCTGGGTATAACCAGCCAGCTTCACGCATCCCGACTATACGACCAAGTTCGAACTCGTCCAATTGCTTATAAGGTCTTCAACAACGTCGTAACGGCATTATTGGTTGTGACTCCACGGAACTGCAACGCCGATAAAGAGCAATGATAAAACCGTCCACATTTTTAACCTGTTTTATATGATGCTAGTTGCGCAGTAGAAACGCGCGCTATGAACGAAGTTAACACTTATTGGCTTTACAAATTTAATCATTTGCATACTTGGTATAAAGAAATTTGCACGCGAAATTTCGAGATGATTGGATTATTTTTTATGGGTGCTTCGTTTTTTTGCATAGAGTATATATATATATATATATATATATATATATATAATTTGTCTCTAATAATAAACATGAAGATATTTGTTTCTGTAAAGATACATTATTAGCATTATTCTGCAATTCTTTAATATATTTTATTTTCTGATTGGTTTTTCATTGGTAGCAAAATATTTGCCATAGTATTGCTTTTACTAAACATTGGTGATAATAACTGACTGATAATTGAACACAGTAATTTGCTTATAATTGACAACAGTATCTCGCTCAGTTCACTTATAAAGACCATTGGCCCCTTCCTGAACATAATATTCGCACTAATATATGTCTTTCAATACTTATTAAACACCTTTAAATTTCAATTCTTACTACAACATTTGCTGTATTTCTAAACTGCATACATTACTAATCACTTGTACTTATAACTGCCATAATGATAATACAAATATATCAGATACTTTTAACTTTAAGTGGTGTGTTGATAATGTTTACATGGATACGCATTTACAAAGCTTTTGTGCATCCCGCTTCTGTTCATCGCCACGTATTGAGGCCACACCACGACTACTAGACTTCTCCTAGTCATCATTGTATCGAATGGGATTTCCTTCCACTAAGCTGCTGTTTAACTTCCGAAATCCTCTAAAACTATCATTGTGCCTTTTTCTTGATTTCAGCTCACTCCCGGCCAAATACTTACTAGAATCCTTCCTCTTACTAATCAAGAACCCTTCTACACAAAAAACACACTGAAACTCTCACGATTCGAAACTTATTCTACTTTAGGAAAGCAGACAATGTTGATTATCTCTGTGCGATTGGTCTATCAACCGAACCAACTAGAATGGTTGGTTTAAGTAAACAAAAATTATAATGCAAACTGAGGAAAATAATAATCGAAAGGTTATTTAGACCTCACACACTGTATGGCGTTGTGGCAACTTTATACGAATATATCACTGAACAAGACTGTAATAGCATTATATACATTGTTAAAACATTTCGTTGAAGAACTTATGATTGTCGAAATTGGTTGTCAATTATTTTAAAATTTCTATACATTCAATTAAGATAAGGGGATAATTTAAGCTTTAGTACCATATAATAAATATTTAAATTACCAAATAGTTTTACATCCTTAGTTATTGTATAAAAACATCCTCACTAGTTTTCAGGCACTATAAATTATGTTAATGAGTAAATTTTTTAAATAGTCACTTTTGAGCGATTTAATGGTTCATGTAACGCAGCATAAAAGATATATATAATGACATTATTTTCTCTATATTTATCTAGAATTATTTAATTGCTTTGGAATAATATTATGGTAGAAACATGACTAATTAATCATGCAGGCAGGATGCAAATCTATGTAAAATGCATTTTACTTATATATCTCTAATATCTTTATTACAAAAATACTAATGCAATATTTCTCAGACTATAAATTATGTAAAAAATAGATGCATTTGATAATAACTTTTGAACGTCTTAATATTTTATATCTCAATGGCCACAAAAAATGTATTGAAATAAATTCCGTTATATTTATTTAGCAGTATTTAATCTTATTAGAATAAGAGCATGGAAGTAATGCATCCATCTCATCATGTAAACATAAAAAAAAATCTGTGCATCATTTTTTACATTTCTATATTTTACAGTGAAAATATCTATCGATTTTTACAGACTATGACTAAACACTAAATTTATTTAATAATCATATTTGAACGTGTTAATTCTCTATGCAATTTCGGCAACCAGAAATATACTGAAATATTTTACTTCATAATAATTATTTAACATTTTCAATTATTTGGTAAAATATTCTGATAGTAATGCAACTACTTCATCATGCAAACACAAAGCAAAATCTTTGCAAAATAGAATTCTCGAAGGAATCATTATTCAAAAAATGCTTTTCGAAAAGATGAGGCATTTACAGAAAGTGCATATATATCCAAGTAATTTGCCAAAAGCAGGCAGTTCATACCAGCATTATGCTGAAATAAAATACAAATATACCATTGGAATGTAAAACTTAGTATTGATTTCTCATATTCAGATCTCCTAAGTGAATTGAGACAGTGTGCAAGTTAAACAAAAAACAGCTGGATTGAAAAGCAAAAAATAAATAAATAAATAAATAAATGTGTTATAATTATTTTCTTATTAACTTTAACGCAGTGTGTATCCTTGCATAATTATCTTAATGGTGTATATATAAATTTATCAATTTACATTTTGTTGCTAAATTGAATTTAAATATTTTAACAGTAAAAGTACGCAGTGAGATCAACAACTTGACAATCAGTACTGGAGATAAAGCGTGGTAAGCAGGCATTATAGGGTTCAGCTAAAAATGTCTCCGGGTTCAAGCATTTAATACTACCTCCTAAGCGCCCACTACAGTTTTTCACCTCTTTATGAATTTATCGAAATCTAACAAAGCTGTTTTTTTGCACATCGATCTCCTGATTTCAAGAAAAGAAGCAGTTACGAAGTCACGAGGAAAATACAGCAGAGTTTAAATTCTTTGTGTAACCATCTCCTTAGCCATCCCGTCAGAAGTACTGAAGATATGTATTCACAAAGAAAAAATGCAAATGTCTGAATAACATTAATTAATGGAGATCGAAAGAGAAATCAATATTGTAGCAATGACGAAATTCTCTATTCCCGACTGAACATGGTAGGCGAGCATTATAGCGTTGAGCGAAAGACATTTTCCTTTCTAGACATTTAATACGGAGTGGCATAAGAATGTTTCACTGAATGTTTTATACTTTATTAAGGAATATATCTTCAAAATAAGCACGCAGAAATTACTTAGATCATAGTTTTATAAATATATTACGTGCATATGATACCGGTTGGGCCTGAAAGCGGATGCACTTAATTTTATCCAGAGTAAATCTGGATATATCCATAAGATCAGTGCCACTCTCGAATAAAATGTAATTTTTTAGAATTACTCTGAAATCCACTGCATGGACAGACTCAACATAGTGTGTAACAAAATAAAATTATCCATCAGGCTGAATGCTCTTGTCATAAATCGACCAAAATTTATTATACTGCAGAAACTGTGTATTTGTTATCATTTATTATAATATATCTGGATCCTTCAAGGCATTAAACATATTTTGTTTTATCAAAACTTTCTTTAAACAACATAAACACATTTTAAACAACAGAGAACAAACATTCTTTAAACAAAACTCTCCTTAAATAAGAAAAATATGTTTTTGATAAAAACACATGTTTGTTTTAGAAAAATGTTCTTTAAAATTCTCAGAAATACTTACTATTGACAATCTTTGTTAACAAGCGAAGGATTTCGGGATGAGTTTTCTCATATAGTGCCTGCTCAAAACAATTTTTTTGAAACAAAGGGTCGTACATTTTACCCAGGTATTGCCATGCATTTATGAAATACAAATTATTTTACATAAACAAGAAGCGTATAGTAGATGAAGTTTACACAGGTTATCCTTGGTTTACGAATATCTTTGTGAGCATTACCAGCAGTATATATAATAATAAAGGAAGGTATATGTATGTTCATCTGTGTCGTCTGTAACGGAAAGTTTAAGCGAAACACGGACATGTAATTAGATACACATGACATCAGGACCGAGACAATACGCCTCGGAGATATTATTTAAAGACCCCAGATCTAATGACTCACCCAAATGTATAGAGTAATTACATGTACGGCCGAGGAAAGATTGCTTTAAAATTCAAATTAATTATTTAGTTAGTTTAATTCGAAAAGCTTCTCGTTCATACTCTGATATATTTAGTACAGTTGCTGGTGCCGCCATCAACTTTCACGTTTCTAAATGCAAAAATTCGTCATTAATGAGAGTTTTAACATTTAACTTTATATTAATTGTAAAATTGAGATATAGGAACATTAACTCACAATTTTCATAATTAAAAAAAAAACGTTCCTAAGGTTAGCGATTTAATTAATTTGAATTGAATTCTCGTTCAAACGGTAGGAAAAAAGGGAAAGTAAAATTGATTATTTTGATAAATAAAATCAACTTCGGTGTAGAATCTTTCTGAAAGAATTATTTTCTTCGATTCACTTTATTTTTTCAACGAAAACTGCTTAGACAATAATATAATATCATGGCAATAATATGAAAATAATATATTGACACAATAATCATTTGTGAAAATTCATTAAAAACATAATAAATTTTTTTTTGGCGAATATTGATAAATTATTATAATGTTCTACATTGGCGTTAAATAAAAAAATAATGATGAATGTTTTCGGATAAAAGAATTTAGTGATATTTGAATTTTTGATCTGAGTCGGAATTGATTCTTGGCGCCATCTAAAACACTATTTCTACACAATTCGTTGCTCGATCTAAAACACTATTTCGGTTGATAAAATGCAGAGTATTTTATTGCATCTTGTATTTAGGGAGTATTACGTTCGCTTAGAGTACGAATGGAATATTTGGAGTGCATCGAAAGATTTTACTTTAGGGCCTTATCAAAAGAACTCATTCAGTGCTTACTAATGTCGCACAGAAGAAGAAATGCGTGTGTAGAACACAATTCGCTATCGTATTAAGGGGTAGAGTTCGATGTTCACAGCACCCGCTACTACGCAATATATATATATATATATATATATATATATATATACATTATATATATATATATATATATATATACATTATATATATATATATATATATA
>OX578148.1:120093081-120120581 GCA_951213105.1 Amaurobius ferox
ATTATATATATATATATATATATATATATATATATATATATATATATATATATATATATATATATATATATATATATATATATATATATATATATATATATATATATATATATATACAGGGAGGCCTGAAAATAACGTGAGGTTTTCAGGGCCCTCTGGCGAATAATATATTGGACGAAAAGTAACAAAATTCGCTGGGCGTACACAGTGGAACATCCTGTTTCGATTTCTAAAAAAAGTAGTTCCAAAAGTCGCCTCTAGGGGAAATTTTGTGTGTAGTGAGAATAATGAATGAGTAAATACAAATGACACAGTACACATAAATTTTGTTAACAATGCATGACAACATTTATAGTTAATTATATATGAGGTTCAATATGACCACCATTGTGATGTTCCAAGAACTGCATGCATTGCACGACATTTTCCACCAGTAGTTTCAAATCGCTGAATCATATTTCGTAAGTTTGTTAAGTTCATCTGTCCTCGTCGTAAATTCTTTAATTGCCGAAATTCACTAAGGGCAGATTTGACATTCCCGTTCCTCTGATAACTTGACTAACTGATCTTGAATAACAAAGCGGGGTGACGTAAGGTGAGAGCCGTCGAAAGACACTACGTAGTTCGCCTCCAAATGATGACAATTCTCCTAGTCATTCTTTTCATGATCGCTGCACGGAACGCGATTATGCGAATTAGAGTATTTTACTCGGTAAACAGCGCTAAGATTTCCCCTGGAGGCGCCTTTTGGAACTATATATATTTATATATATATATATATATAATAAATATATATATATATATATATATATATATATATTATAAATATATATATATATATATATATATATATATATTATAAATATATATATATATATATATATATATATATATATATATAAATATATATATATATATATATATATATAATAAATATATATATATATATATATATATATATATATATATATATATATATATATATATATATATATATTATAAATATATATATATATCGAATTTTGATGTCCATCGAATTTTGTTATGTCGCCCAATACGTTATTTGCTAGAGGCCGCTGAGCACCTCACGTTATTTTATGGCCACCGATATATATATATATATATATATATATATATATATATATATATATATATATATATATATTACATTTATATTCATTTATATTTACATTTATATTCATTTATATAAAATTAGCCGCCATAATTGGGAAGTCTTAAAGGTTATCGAGTGGTAGTTGATACACTGAGTTCATAATTTTAAATTTTAGTTACGAAGTTAGGAGGATATGAATTATTGGCTTGATAATGCATATCATCCTAATTTCGTAACTAAAATCAAAACTCAGTGTATCAACTACCACTCGATAACCTTTAAGCCTTACCAATTATGGCGGCTAATCTGATTTATATATATAACAAAAACTAATTATTATAATTTCTTACTTATGTGGTTATAGGAAAATGTAAAACAAAAAATGAACTCAAATAAAGAATTGAAAAACAATAAATTTGAAAATAAGATACATAAATATTTAATATTTTGAAAATTATTTTCCCTAAAAATATGCAACATTAACCAATTTGATACTACGATTTGAGCCCCTTATATAATGGTAATTGTGGAATACTCGTTTATTCATTTCTTCTAAGACTCACTTGTCTGTTCATCCTGCTTGACTTATATGATAAATTGTTCTGTCTCGTACTCTAACTCACTGGACGAGTTTTAGGGCATGGAACTGTAACCGTCCGCCCCCCCCCCCCCCTTTGATCTTATTCGTCATACTTGTTCTGGATGCTTCTCAACCATCTTCATTCCTGCACTGCTCGCACTTCACGCCCAGTTTAGGATTCTTTGCCATATGATAATGGTAATTCTTGATTTCCTATTTTTTTTTCAATTCTTCCTCTTTTAATGCTTGTAGTCTGTTGCATTGGTATTTATAGTAAGTTACTATTGCCAATTCTGAAACAAGCATGTGTCTAGATTAATTAGAGCTAGATACACAGACTTGAAAATGAGTCTAGTCTAATTATTCTTCAAAATTAAGCCAGTGCTGAATATTTCGTTTTGCGGCATTGTGGCCATGGTTTAACTGTATTGTTGATTTAAATTTAGTTATTACTTGATATGGTTAATATATCTTTCTAATCTTTATTCATGAACTTGTCTGCAGCATTATCCGCGTATTGTATATTAGAAATTTTGTTTTCTGTCATGTTGTTTATGGATTTTCGTAATAACATCCTATTTTAATATATATATATATATATATATATTTATATATATATATATATATATATATATATGCCTCTGTTATAATTAGATAAATCTATGCTAATTTGTTCGCAAGAACAAGTTAAAAGTACATATAGAAATATGATCACCAAACTTATTTCCTCAACCTTTATATGTATTTCGCATTGAAATTTATTTCCGTGAACAACGAATTGTCTTCAAAGCCGTAAACTACGAAGACTACTTTTATTTATGTTAATATCAATGATAAGTATCATCGGCCAAAAGTCCCATGTCTAAATTCGATTGTAACGTCATGCCAACATAAAGACGGTAAAATACATTTTACTCTATTGTTACAGCGGTTTTAATAAATTTATATAATACGTGTTTCTTATTTAAATCTCAGCGGATTTACTTTTGAGTTGTAATTCATTGGTATTTGAGGATTTTTGAAACCGTCACCAGGATTTTAAATGTATTAAGGGAATACTCTTTATCCTCATTATTTTGAGTAAACAAAACTTGCTTTTCAATATTCTCTATCTTACTTTTTAGAAGAATAAATATAATTGTATTAGTATTATTAGATGCGTGTAAAATTCCCTCGCCTAAATCAGACGGAGAAAATACAAGTACAAGTTACCCCACCTATGACGTGAATCTAGGGTTGCCATATGCTGAAGTTCAAAGGAGGGGTGGGAGATTTAGCGATTTTGACGACACAACAAGTAATAACCTCGAAATAACAAGTAATCTACGAGATACGAGAGATTTCTAGAAATTTCTACAGAGAGTCTATACGGCATGAGTCTATAAGGCATGAGTCTATAAGGCAAAGTGTCTATAAGTTTCTACAGAGAGTCATGATTCAGTCGGAAAGTTGTTGACGAGATACGAGATACATTGAACAGTGACTTATGTCAATATTTTGATAATATAATCGGCTGAGTTTGTGAAATAAGATACTTCAATGTTTTGAAAATGGTAGTGGCTGTTTTGTGAAATTAGTAGATCATTTATTTTCTTACTGTTTTACTGTTTCTGCCAGTTTAGTAATCTTAGTTATCGAGCTGTAAGTTTCTACTTATGCTGTCCCTGTAAATAAAAGTGCAGTTTTCCAATTTGACCATTCTTATATTCTGAGCGTACACCCAAGATTTCAGAGGATACGTCTTAAAAGTATCTCAACTTATAGGGCGTCGTCTAGCTAAGCGGAGATCACTTATTTTATTATAAGCTTAGCCAAGATCCACAGAAATTCCTGAAACAGAAATTGTTTCAGTGTCAAATGTATTCTGCAAATTAAACGCCTTCAAATTTACTTACAGATGGGTTTTTATTTGTTTGTCTTTTTTAATTTTATGAAATGTGTTATAAGTTATTCACATAATCGAAGAGAAATTTAAAAAACTACCGATAACCGTCAAGAATCGCATGTCATTTAAGTATCCATAATACCTTGTGTACAAATCCAATGCCCACTTTCACTATAAAATAAAACTATCGTCTTTGTAGTTCAATTGATGGACTGGCGACTACTCATGGTAGGTTCAGCGTTTTTCATCGGAACAGTGCCATGAACCCTTAAGACCGCGTCAGAGTAAGATAGCTTAAATGCTCATATGTATTAATACGTTCTAAAAATAAACGAGTTTCTATTTTCACAACATTCCTAATAACGGTAATAAAAATATATTGGGTTTAATTAATTTTGTGTTTGCACCAAGTGCTTTCACTTTAATAAGTGCGACAATGCCTCTTTTGCCATAGTTCGAAGATGCAACAAGTTAAAAAGCTATAAAGTAAATAGACAAAATTGCAATCACATATGAAATAAATTTTATATTTCTAATTAAAATACGAATGTTAATACAATTTATACTTATCTATGAAAATATGTTATGACAATGTTATTTGCAAAATACATTTTCAATTGCATCATTCATTTCTGCCGTAGTAATTATTCAACTAAATCAATGTCAAATCACCATCACCATATTTTCAAATACAATTAAAATTGAACTTTATAGAAAGGAAATACGCTGCTTAATTAATTTTCTAAATCCATCAATGTCACCTGCGCATGACTTCGCTTATTTTACGCATCTGTTTTGAATATATTTCGTTCAGAATTACAGTAATAGAAAAGTAATTTATTACATGAATTCCAATTCTGATTAAAATGGTATACTTGAATCAGGTGAATTATTAATGGATAAATAGTGAAAAATCTCACCAAGGTAAATTAACCGTTAAAGTAAATGGCTAAGTTAAATTGAATGTCTGAAATCGACATTCCCATACCCAGGATTTTTTTTTTCAAATTTTAGAAGAAAAAATGTGAAAAATTGATATCGTGGATCCAAATTATTACAATTATAGCATGTTACCTTTCAGTTTCGATTGATACCATATTTGGTAATGTAACCCCCGATGGGAAACTTGCTCAGCTCCGGGGTAAAAGGAGTCACAAAAAAAAAATGTGAAAAATTGATATCGTGGATCCAAATTATTACAATTATAGCATGTTACCTTTCAGTTTCGATTGATACCATATTTGGTAATGTAACCCCCGATGGGAAACTTGCTCAGCTCCGGGGTAAAAGGAGTCACAAAAAAAAAATGTGAAAAATTGATATCGTGGATCCAAATTATTACAATTATAGCATGTTACCTTTCAGTTTCGATTGATACCATATTTGGTAATGTAACCCCCGATGGGAAACTTGCTCAGCTCCGGGGTAAAAGGAGTCACAAAAAAAAAATGTGAAAAATTGATATCGTGGATCCAAATTATTACAATTATAGCATGTTACCTTTCAGTTTCGATTGATACCATATTTGGTAATGTAACCCCCGATGGGAAACTTGCTCAGCTCCGGGGTAAAAGGAGTCACAAAAAAAAAATGTGAAAAATTGATATCGTGGATCCAAATTATTACAATTATAGCATGTTACCTTTCAGTTTCGATTGATACCATATTTGGTAATGTAACCCCTGATGGGAAACTTGCTCAGCTCCGGGGTAAAAGGAGTCACAAAAAAAAAATCGCGGCTATTTAACACAGCAGTGACCGAAATTATTAAGCCTCGTAATTATTGGGACATGAATAAACCCTTCTATGCATGATTAGGTCACATTTTGTCCTATGCTGTCATGTGAAAACAATGTAAAATTTCGAATCAGTTTAGAAGTTTTCGCTCGAATTTAAAAAAAAAGATCTATGTAGTTCTAGATGTTTTGATAAGCCGAATATAAAAATCGTGAAAATCCATTAACATTTGTGGCTGCTATCGTGTACACAATAAAAAGGCTACAAACATCAGACAGACAGACGGACGGACATCAATTATAAAATAGGTAACATATTTTAAGGATATTTTCAAACATATATTGGCATCAAAACCTCAAGTTTGAGTACTTTTCTATACCATATAACATGGTATGAGAATGTAAAAATGTTTATATGTTATCCAATCAGATTTACGTCAAAGTGCTCGTTATTTTTCCCCTTGTAGGTTCATATATTCTAAGAAATGTACATGCAAAATACACACACACATATATATATATATATATATATATATACATATATATATATATATATATATATATATATATATATATATATATATATATATATATATATATATCCACAGTTCTACTTATGTGATCGCCGCCGTTCAACTTGAATTAAATATTAGATCAAAAGATCAAAAATTGCCTGAGTTATCTTGCCGTTCAATCCACATTAGCGTCTAGAAATTTAATTTTCTTTAAAGAAAAATGATGAATGGGCTTTGATGCAGAAATCAAAACGCGGAATCGAAAACTGCTAGGTACAAAGTTTTAAGTATTTTGATAAAAATATTTTACACCTTTGACGATAGAAGTCGTTTTTGAATTCTTAGAGGATAATTTATCAAAATGTATTTTTAGTTATATGTTCTTGTAAACGTAACTTTTGAAATTTAATATGGATTTATTGCTGTGTGGTTTCATGACTTGGAATAAATACCTTAATTAAAATAACTATACATCGATTTTTACTTTAAAAAAAATAATGTGTTAAAAGTGAAGAATAATATTTAAATATATTTTATTTACCAAATTTTTTTTAAAATTTATAGTATATAAATTAATTTTACCTGACCTTGAACGTTTTTTAAACATAAACTTGACAGAACGAAATACTCATTAAAAGCATGTCACAGTTGATTACGTACAAATTGGATTCGAAGGTAAAACTTATTCGACGAATGCCCTTATTTATCAGTTTAATTGAGGCAGGTAACTGCAATAAATGCAGAGGAACATCTCTGGCAGGTCTTTACGGCAAAACTGCCCCTGCATTTTTTGTATTCACTGGTCTGTCTCAAATATACTGACAAAAAAGTTATTTCATCCTCTTAAAATGCTTTCCATTGCTGTCAATGATAAAATATGTTATTTTTAGTGTTTATTGTATTAATTTTCTATTTAATTTTATAGTTCTATTCATTAGAGTTCTATTTATTTATTTAATTATTTATTTGAGTTATATTTATATTGAGTTTATATTTGTGGTCATATAATTTATTAATAGAACTACTTGCATTCAAATTTAGTTTATGTAACGTAAAATTTAAAATGAAATCAAAATAAACTGTAATATTGAAAACTGACTATTTGGAGGATTACTTTAAATTAAAATATTGGAGAAACATTGTATAATTAGTATTTAAAATACCTCCAATATTATGTTCTGAACTAGTGCATAAAATATTTTTTCTAAATTTGCGTCTAAATCTAAAAAATTATTTTAGTAAATTTATCGTCCAACGAGTGTCAAACGAGTTTTTTTTTTATCAATATCTTAAATGACAAGTATGAACTTCTATAGTTATGCTATGAATAGGACTGCTGTGTTCTGAACTAGTGCATAAAATAGTTTATCTAAATTTATGTCTAAACTAAAGAAATCAATCATTTTATTAAATATATCTTTCAACGAGTGTCAAACGAGTTTTTTATAAATATCTTAAATGACAAGTATGAACTTCCACATCTGCAAACAAGAGTGGTTGATAATTAGTCTAACCTGTATCACCTAATTAACGTGTTCTACACCAAGTGCGAAACAATCACGTTCCCCATACTTCGTCTTCATTAATATCTCTTAGCTGCCACCTTGTCATGGGTGATAAGTTTCTTCTTTATCTCACAGCATTATGAAGGTTTTGTAAAGATTATCCATTATATTATGAGGTCAGACGCGATAGTAAATGTAGTTATAAGAAAAAATCACTGGGACTGATGTCTAAAGGAATCCCAAAGCAAGCTAATTACTTCATTAGTCATGTCATGCAAGGTTGAAAAAACGCATAAGGCTATTTCCAAGTCAATAAAAATGATTCTTCAGGATAAATTAGACAGCTCACTACTGTCATCCGATGCAGAAGACGCTATTAGATTCTTTGGTACTGGTGATCTGGCATCAAAATCAGTTAATATATATTTTTTAACTTTTTGGAAAATTTTCGAGTTCAAGATTTTGATGCCAGTGTATGTTTTATGATTTCTTGCATAAGTTTTGACTATTTTTAGAGTGACGTCCGTTTGTCTGTGGCCGATTTGATACAACAGCTGTCACAAGTATAATTAAATCGTCGTGGAACTTTTCATCTGGCTTTGTTAATATAAATGTAGAATTAGATTGAATTTAAAAAAAAATCGAGCGAAAAATTGGAAATATATTCGAACTTTCATTGTTTTTTAACATAGCAGCATAGAACAAACAACACTTGAGTTAATTATGCATAAAAGGGGATATTTAAGCTTCACTAAGCACGGCACATAACGATTTCAGTCATTTTAATGACAAATAACCGCCATACAATGTTTTTGCTCGTGACGTCATTAGCCCATTTAAGGGGAAGAGGACTAACCGAAGAAAATACTGTCAGATTGTCAATTCAGTCTTCTACGTCAGCAGAGGGTCTTCCGGTGGTTCTATAAATGCGTTCCGTTCCCGGGGGATGTGGAGCAAAACGAAAATCCGCCTACGTTAACTTCTGCTTTCTGTATAATGGTATGAACTATAAGTGTTGAAGACTCAGATCACCCGACTCACCCGAGATTATGAGCAGCCAGTTGGGTGACCGATGAACTATAAGTGTGCATTCAGCCATCTATGTTACTATGGACGAATTCGGAAATTTTTCTTCCTTCTTCCGTATCAGTTTTTATCTAAATTTTACCTATGGACAGTTCTGAGAAGAACACTTATTACTATTAAAAATGTTAAACGATATGTCAAAACTGTACGTGGATCAATATATAAATCCAAATAGAAAAAAATGTTGATTTTCAAGAATTGTTTATGAAATATTTAATGTTTTACTTAAAATAACAGAACAGTAAGAAATAGTGTTTAATATTTTTATTTACGCTAAATTTTTGTATATAAGCAAACGGGAATCTTTGGTATTTTGTCATGAAATAAATATCCATGTATTTGCATAATAAGTTACAAGTTGGTCACTTCACGTTTCTTCAAAGTGCTTTCTATTAACGTAAAAAGTAAGTGGATAGAAAACACTTTATGTGACGGATTAAATAAACCAGAAGAAAATATAGTGCGAGAAATAAAAAAGAAATGGCTGTAAGCGGTCGTACTTAATCGCCAAGACAGTTCTTGGTTAACCCCGTAAGTTCTGTCACAAAGGTTTAGTGACTTTTTTTCAGATATAGATTTTTCTGGATTAGTTTTTTATATATTTTGTTTCAGTTTGCACGTGCAGCTATTGTAACATTATGCTTTGAGTATTTTCTTCACCATACTAATTTTACTGTAATGTTGAAACTATTAATAAGTTAAATACTAAAATACATTTCAAGAAAACATTTTCAAAACACAATAAGTGATGATAACAAATGTTAAATAATGTGCTGGGGACATTTTTGGGGCATAATTTGAAAATTTTAGTCAATTAATACAGTGCACTTTTGTTTAATTAAACTAATATAATCTTTACATGCTAAATAATATTCAGTACAAACTGTTGCCAAAAATCACAATTAAAACTACAGAAAGAGCCACGAAACTGTGCATAAAAATATTTTAAACTAGATATTCAAATGATTGAATTTCATCACTAATGTGAGAATCTTTTGCAATCACGTTTCCATTGCGCATGAGAAGGACACACCCTGAGATCTATACAAAGAGCCATATTTGCAATGATAGACATATATCCCTGATTTTTTCTGTTTGTTTCAGATAGGAATCGGCAAAAATGCATCTACTACGAACTAGTCCTTCGTATGACTATCTAAGCGAGTCTGGAGGAAGTCGCATCTCAGCTTTAAGTTACTCTGGGTGGTCACGTTAGCTGTCATCTTGATATGGGAGATGTTGCAGTTAAACGATGTTTGCAGCAGCGGATTCAGGATGATACTCATAAACGTGACGGCGGACCTATAAATCACAGTAAAATAAGTTCTAAATGCGAACGTGCGATGACAAGGGCAGATATTGGTGTTGATGTCCTCCATTCGAAGGTCCGTGGGTCTTCTGAATGGAGGATATCAACACGAACACGTATGACGGTGATGTCCGGCCACACACTAAGCTACCATTAGCCCTAGGGTTGGTCGTGTGGTCTGGGCCTTCAACGTATCACGGTGGCCACTTCCCGGCCGTCCAAACGGTTACCTTACACATTTCTGGTAGGTCGGACGGTCTGGGTCTCAACAACGTATCACGGTGGATATCATTACGCATTACAAAATATCAAGGTGAAAGATGGCAGAAGCTGGATTTCATTCATAGTTTCCTTTAATATGTCTAATAATGATTGCCCAATATATGCAGCACATAACCGTGACGGATGATCTATAAATCACAGCAAAATAAGTTCTAAATGCGAACGTGCGATGACAAGGGCAGATATTGGTGTTGATGTCCTCCGTTCGAAGGTCCGTGGGTCTTCTGAATGGAGGATATCAACACGTACACGTATTACGGTGATGTCCGGCCATACACTAAGCTACCATTAGCCCTAGGGTTGGTCGTGTGGTCTGGGCCTTCAACGTATCACGGTGGCCACTTCCCGGCCGTCCAAACGGTTACCTTACACCTTTCTGGTAGGTCGGACGGTCTGGGTCTCAACAACAACAACGTATCACGGTGGATATCATTACGCATTACGAGTTATAAAGGTGAAAGATGACAGAATCTGGATTTATTCAGTTTCCTTTAATATGTCTAATAATGATTGCCCAATATATGCAGAAGCATCCGAAGTGGTGTCCTGTTCAGAAATTCTGGACAGCGTTTGATTATGCTCGTGTAGTATTCAGCGATGACACGCATTATACCATTTAAAGGTGATAGACTTTTCCGTGTATGGGAGAGGTCTGGCCAGGTAATATTTTCAATCAGACTTCAGAGAATGAGTGACATGCGACCATCAAATTTGAGATTCATGGACGGGGATCCATCTCCTGTGATGTTCGATCTACAGAAAGTTTTACCGAGATAAACTTAGACAGTATGTTTACAGCATTCCGTAGCCAATTGTATTGCTTATGATATCACTTATACAAATACATAATTCACTCTAAAAAATGCAGTCATTATTATAATGCCATATGCTTTGCAGTGAAATTAACTTTTCTTTTCCAAATCAGTAATTTTTGAAGATTTTTAATATTTAAAATAACAACCGCAATTCGTTCTAACAACATTATTAAACTCTAACTATACCAAGATGGTAAACATTGAGTGCGTTTTACAAATGTATTTATAATGGTTACCATAGCGCAAACGCCTATCTTTTCTGGTAAAACATCCTCAGGATAAAATAATTATATTTTTCCTAATATATAAAATGTGATTTTAAAAAGATGGACCAAACTTTATGAAGTGGTAGCACACATCTTACCAAGCATTTTTCCACATAGTTTACCGAGTCGGAAGTGAAGCGTAAAAGGCGCCGGTGGGAGCTTAATGCCGAAACCGATGAGGTGAGGCGAAGACACAAGAATGGCTTAAAAGTTACACAATGTCATTTAATAAACAATAATTACAGTAATGGTTCAAAAGAGCGCCCACCAACCTGAATGCATTTCTCACAGCTGCTATGTAGGGATTGGTGAACATGCTCTTACAGATCAGACATCTCGCGCACTTCGGCAGCAGCAACCGCAATTCTGGAGACGAGTTCCCCTTCAGATTCAAGTGCAGTGTCATAGGTAAGACTCTTGAGATATGCCCCCACAAAAAATAATCAAAACACGACAGATGGGGCGATCGCCCACCTCACCGATGAACCACCTCACCCAAACCATCGTCCTGTAATTCTTTTACGTTCAATTTCCGACCTGGTAAACTCTGACGAAAAATGCTTGGTTTAGTGTGTACTACCACCTCGTAAAGTTTGGACCATCCTTATTAATCAAACTGTAGATATTTTATGGAATTAAAAAAAAATTAAATTTGAAAAATTCTGAGAATGCCGTCAGTACGCCGATAAATTCCAAACGTGTACCCTAGCAAAGTGATTGGCCTTAATAACGTCTATGGCTGTGGTATCACTGGCTTAAATAAGAGAGTTCGAAACATGTAAATAATTTGGATCTATATATCTCTGAACATAATAGATATAAAAAGAAATATTTATTTTGTTCAAAATATGGTACAGTTTAGGAAAATATGAAAACAATGTGAATATTTAAATACATCAAACAGTTTTTTAGGAAACACTAAGCAGGTTTTATTGGAGTGAGTCTTTGCGATTTATTTTGCTATTTATTTTGAAATATAATTCTCTTCGCTCAAATTCAATGCTGTGACAAATTCAATGCTGTGTAATTTCTTTTAAATTATAATTCGCCAAAGTGATTTATTTTCATAAGCTGGGAATATGCTTAGGAATGAGAGAATTAGCCAGACTGAGTGAGTGGTGAGTATTTATGATATGAGTCCATATTTTTATAGATTTAAAATTTATATATTTTGGAATAGAAACGTAAAATATTATTTTATTTTGTTCCAAACTTCTAGTATTACTGCTGTATTTAAGACTAATTGAACTGAATTATTCGTGGACGTCAAATATAAAGCTTCTGCTTCAAAAGAAATTAATATAAACAGTGCTCAATTTTGTATCTTTGCAATAGATTTTATAGTGAATTTAATAGTAAATTTATATTTGTATCACAATAAACTATTCTTCTTTTACATAAGATGTAAAATAAGTAAAACGAAGTACGTGTAAGTTACAGTAATGCAGTGTTTTCTTTACGCAACACTAATTGGGACAAAAAGTGTGCTCTAGCTATAATATATTGCATGCTTCCGGAAGCTGTTCTGAGCCGTGTGAAATGACCATTGCAATGATGCTTTTCTGGAATTTAGCCAAGCAGGAATAAATGGACCAGCAAATAGGAATTCCTAAAGACTGGATGGTTTCAGAAGTAGCTCGTGAAATGCTGTGAATTGCGTCTGCAGAGTGTATAGCACAAATACCAATTAAATGATTACAACAAGGTATCCTCAGATATTAGAGTGCGAATCTCCAGTAGGATTTCTCATATACTCATAGTCCGTAAATCGGTTTGGTTTATTTGAATTATAGCCAATATCACATTTATAATCTTCTGTTCTTTTTATGAGTTTTTGTTAACATGTATTGGTTTCCAAATATTTTCAAAAATGTCTTGAAATATATCTAGCTATCTCCACTCAGTTTTTCCATACTCCATGGATTGCGTATATCAGGACTGCCCATCCAGATGATCGCGAACTACCTGTCGATTGTCACAACCTGTCGATTGTGCTTTACCTCCGTTTCGTGTTCTTAAATATTTCATTAATTGAATTCAATAAGAAAGCTTCCCAGTATTTGATGAATATGGGTAAACTAGACGTGAAATAAAGTACTTCAAAATTATTAATGTTTTAAATTTAAAGATTACATTTGAAAATACACTAAAGATAAATACACAATCCTGATAAATGCGACACTAAACTGATATTTTATTTTGGCTCTACGTATTTGACGAAATCCGTATTTAATGATATGAATATTTTAAAATCAGAGAATTTAAAATATGAATATTTATTAGCAAGGAATTTTTTTAAGTAATGAACATCTTAAAAAATTATCTCTTTATACCAGAAGGTGTTTACTATTATATTTTTCATTATAATTACGACATTGAAAACAGTGACATATTTGGTCAATGTGAAAGATATATTTAATATTATTTTATGTTATGTTAGTATATGCTTCGATACTAATTTCATTTTTTGAGGATATAATGATTATATAGCACACTAGCAGCATACCCGTTCTTCGTATGGAGTATATAAAGAAACTTAAAATTCGCAATCATATGCAAATTCCTATAGTATACTAAATGACATTATTAATCAAACTATTCTGTTGAAATATTTAAAATCATGATCCTAAAAATAAGTTTAATAATCTCTGTTCTCGCTATACAAAATTATCTTCATTGGCAGATCTGAAGAATAAAACATTCTGGCCCCTTTTGTAAGCAAATTTACGAAAAAAAAGAAATAATTGAATCAATATATGCAAAATTAATGCATTAAAATTGTATGGGACACGTACTACTTATATACGCTAATATTAGAAGATATAACCTGTATTAGTACGTTACATGTATGAATTGAAAATATCAATAAACCCGTATTGGACTCCAATATATGCCATAATGAAAGCACTAAAATGATATGGGAATATATATATATATATATATATATATATATATATATACATCCCCGAACTACTTATATTGTGGCAGATTAGAAAATATGCCAGCATGTTAGTAGAACATTGCCCGTATTACAATATGAGTCACAAATTTCTGTGCCAAAATAAAGCAGATGACGTAATAAATTGAAAATACCAATAATCCCCGTTATCTTTATACCAGAAGGTCGTAATTGATGCCAATATATATCAAAATATATGTCAATACACCAGTACTAATTATATTCTCGTAGATTAGAAGATATACCCGTGCATTTGTAGAAGTCTCAACTCATATATCGTACTCATATATCGTACAACGTACAATATATGAGTTTAAAAAATTTTTGTCATAATAAACAATGGCATAATAACTTGAAAACATCAATATTCCCTGAATCAGTAATCCCCAAAATTATCAATAATAATAATGTTTAAACCTGAAGACCGTAATTGATATTATCCAGTCAAAAATGCAATGTCAATGAAATTTATTTTATATACATATCTTTATTATTCAAATCAGAAAAGATTTAATAAAAATCGTATGCCGCATAACACATTGGATTTACATCCGCTGCTAAACGACATGATGGGATTTGCTTCAAAGAAATTGATGGAAATGATATCGTCCGAATAATGCTATCCCAATGGAAGGTTTGCGAAATTTTCTTCAATTTAGCGACAATTTAAAAAATCGTGAAGTTTATCGCCAAGTGGGACTGTAGAACTAACTGATAGTCCCATTTTGCTACAAATTGACGAAACATCATCACAACACTATCCCCTAACAAAACATAATTTCATTTATTAAGCTCAATTTTGTCAATTTCATGATACTTTTCTGGATTTACAAATGTATTTGATTTCTTTATACTTCTCATTGTTGAGTAGAAGCTTGTAAAAAATAAACCATGGAGATAGATTTTCCATTTAAATTCATGTTTCAAACAATTCATGTTTCCAGAAAGTGACTAATTAGCGCAGAAAATCTCCCATCAAACGTCGAGGTAAAGTTTTAATTCACTTTCAAACGATTTTCAACCTTTTCGTTTGGATAAACCACGGAGTTAGAGAGTAGAACTCCTATAAAAAAAGTTTCGATTTTAATTAATATCTGGACAACTTCTGGCCTTAGAAACTCAGACAAAATTTATGAAGGGCTATTTTAAGGCTACCCACAAAATTTCATTAATTTCGCTTCAGCCGTTCTCCCGTGATGATGAGACAAACAAAAGTTTTGATTTTCACTAATATCTCGAGAACCACTGGTCGTAGACACTCCAAGCATAGACTAAATTTTACGTGGGTCTATTTCCAGGCTACCCACAAAATTTCATCAAATTCTCTTCAACCGTTCTTCCGTGATGATGGGACAGACAGACAGACAGGTTTTCAATTATTTTCAAGTTACTTTAATACTTTCAAGTCTGATTGCATCATGCATAATAGGAATATTATGAAGGAGGCAATAAAACTGAATTATCCAATTGGCTTCCTGACATGTTATTATAATTTCCTATTTAATACAAAAAAGGGAGAAAATGCTTACTTAAAAGATATGGCAGAGGTATGGAATGATGAAAGTGAAAATAACGAATTACGCATGCGTAAACTGCTTTTATATATAATGCGCTCTGTTTTAACCGACAGGGGCATTTGCTGCATTTCCATTCTTTTCCTTTCCCTTGCGATCCTGGTTGATTCCTATTTGTTTACTTTGCACTTTTTCGAGTGGTTTTGACTTGACACATTCACGGAAGTGTGGTTTCTGCATGGCATTGGTACCGTGAGTGTTGCCCTGGCATAAAAGCAGTCGTTTAAACGGGAAAGAGGTGTCGTCATACTACTCTACCATTTTATGCCTTGCATTTGGCCATCTCCCAAGATTTTCATATGAATTTTATATATATATATATATATATATATATATATATATATATATATATATATATATATATATATATATATATATATATATATACTGCTGGACAATTGCTAATGACGGATTACAAATTGCAATGTAGCACAACATTAAGCAGGGGTGTAGGCCCAGCAGGATAAAATATTGTTGCCACACTGTTCGGATATTAGAATAAAGATCATTTATTGTTCTGGAAAATACAGAAGGCTTTGAAACATCTGAAAGGAAAAAAAGTGTTTATTTGATGCTGTGGAGAAATAGAAAAATGCATATGAACGATATCAAACAATTTTGTCCACCATGGAGTGCGATGCAGCATTCCGCACATCATGTCATGCTTTGCACAACATTATCCAGCTGTTGTTGAGGCAAGTTATCCCACTGCTCCGTCAGTGCACGAATGAGGGTGTTCATGATTATTGGAGGATATTTTCGACCAGCAAGTCGCCTCCCCAAAGCATTCCAAATATTTTTAATTGGGTTTCGATCTGGAGAACTTGCTGGCCATACTAAGCATTGAATGCCCTCGCTGACTGGATAATCCTGAATATAGAGTGTTCGATGACTTAGTGCGTTGTCATCCAGGAAAACAAATTTATCAGTGACAGCACCACGGATAAGGCGAACATGAGGCAGTAGAACTTCATCAATATATCGTTGGCCGGTTGCAACCGCATGTAGGGACTTGAGGCTATTGATCATGTTGCCGACCAATACCATGATACTGCATGTCGGATATCGTTCCCTTTTCTGGATATTTTCTGGATGATAAGGAGTACCACTCTCACGCCAGATCAGTTGGCATCTACCATCCAATGACAGACTGAACCTACTCTCATCTGAGAATAGTACTTAAGCCCTGTCCTGTTCGATCTCATTGTGATGCTCACGACACCATTGCAAACAGGCGGTACGGTTCAGTCTGGACAATGGGACACACACAACAGGTGTATACTCCTCCTGCTCCCAAACGTCTGGATACAGTTTTGTGGGAGATCCTCTGTCCTGTGGTAGCAAGCCTGTGATATTCCACCTGCTGAGCTGTGGTGCGTCGGTTCCTTTTTGCCGATAGGACAATGTACCTCTCTCTCTTGCAGTCGTCGTACTTCTAATGCGACCTCCCCCGTGATGTTTGCTACACATTCCAGTTGTTTTAAATGCTTGCCACAGCCGTGAAACAAAGCTGTTGGCGATGTCAAACTCCCTGGCAGCATGTGTTATTTTTCGCTCTTCTTCGGTCTTTCTAGTAATACGAGCACACGTAAAATCATCTAAGTGATATCTGGAAGACATACTGAAAATTTCTAGTTCATCAATCAAATCTCTCCTGTAAAACTTTCACTTGGAACAATAACTGTTCACACGCATCAAATCCTTCAAATCTCACGTCAGCGGTATCACGTGAAGAACAGACGTGGAAATGAAAAATTTGCATAGGCATACCTCTTCTTACTATATCCCACACTTACTATAAATTTCCACATTTTGCTGTCTTTCATTTTGGGATTGCTATGGGTGATAGTATCATCTGTCATTAGCAACTGACCAGCAGTATATATATATATATATATATATATATATATATATATATATATATATATATACATATATATACATATATATATATGTGTGTGTGTGTGTGTACAAGTTGTAGTTGTCCCAAAAACATTGACCTCGACTTTTATTCCTTACATATTGATCTTAGACATATATAATAAATTGCAAAGTTGCTTAAAAAAGTTACAGAATTTTGTGAAATCGATTAAAATTTTCAAAACATTTTGAACAAGCTCTGTAATCTTTGTGTAAAGTTACTATTTCTACACAGTGTAGATACTTTTATACCAATAAACAGCAAAATTATTATTTATTTATGTAATCATTGTATTCTTTCGTAATTTGTGTATTGACCCTAAAACGCGATCTGCGGACTTGACTTTTCCTTCTGAGAACCCTTGTCCATGCATCGAAAAGTGATTTAAATCGGCATTTTTGGCTTTTCATATATATCTCTGGGACTTTTTATGTTAAAATGCAGATTATTCTATATGTCTAAGATCATTATTTAAGGAATAAAAGCCGGGGTCAATGTTCTTCAGACAATATATATATATATATATATATATATATATACACATATATATTTCGCGATTGCTCAACTGGTCCCATGGCAGCCCGTAATAAAGCGTCTTGGTTTGGCGATTGCTCAATATTAAAAAATGGAGATCCCAAATGCAAGACGGATGGACAGCTCTGGCAGGTACTATCGAGTTTCTAATATATTCAGTACATATAATGATAAAAAACGTATATTTTTATGAAAATTTGTTAACAGATTATGTATTTTTAAATCTTGAAATTTACTTTGAAAATTCTTTAAAAGTTTCTTTTGCATTTTAATAAAAGTTTAGTGACACCAATGCCCATTAATCCATTTGCAAAAATATGCACTATTTCAATTTCCTTTAGAGCGATTTCTGCTAATACGTGTGACATGTATTATACACAATTTGACATTGCATTGCATATTGAGGAAAATATATTAAATTATTTATACTTTTGCTGTACCGCATTAACTTATATTATATATACTTCTGCGTTTTAAAAATATATACACTTTTAGAAATTATTAGTAATTATGTTTAGATACAATACGTAAAATGAATTATAACTAGTATTACCATGTTTTGTAACTCAATTGTTTCAATACACATTATTCAAAATTTAGCATTTCTATAGTATTATTTCCTATTAAGAACCATAGTAACAATGATAGTAATAATGTTTATTTTGCAAAATGTTAATTTTAACTACATTATTGAAAATGATGATTTTTAAATTTTAAATACTAGTAAAATTCTATCAAATATTTCATGGAAGTGATTCGCCTGTTAACCATTTTAAAAGTAAAGTGTATTTCTACATAGTATATTTAAAGAAATAACATTCGAAGAAAAGATTTTAAAATATATTTTATTTGCAATTCTGATACTTAATATATACTTATGTACTTAAATAATATGATCTATTAATGTATTTGAAACTTATATAGAATGTTCTAATCAAATAACTTCAATTATTAAAAATATTTTAATATGATTTAAATTCTGGTGGTTATTTAACTATCATTTCATAAAAATATGTTTCAGACTCTTTTACTTAATTAATACAGTGCAGCCCTGACATAGACATCTTATGAATATTCATTGCTTATTACTGAAAGAGGAACAAACAAAAATATGTTCTTAATAAAAAAAAATTGAAGTCAAAAACCGTATTAAAGACGCGAAGAACATAATTATTCTAGCATGTTTTAACTTGAAGAAAAAAACTTCTCATGTCCGATGACTGTTAAATTCAACTTAATTTAATTATATTTACAGTCATCTGCTTTTGGATAGGAATTAATAAATGTAATAATTTTCTTATTGTGTATAAAACGTATAGTTTTTCCCAAAGCTTTCAAATTAGATATTTTCACTTCGAAGCCAGTTTTCTGAATTCTTCAATATATTTCGAACATTCTTTAAAATATAATCATTTATATTTGTAATCGCGTATATGTGTTGGTTGTGTAAAAGTTGGATTCGGTTAGGCTGATTGTTATTTACTTTCTAAAAATTCCATTATCCCATATATAGAATTTTCATAGCATTATTTCATATAGTGAAATTAGATAATTCCGGGAACAAAGATGGGACTTTAGTCCATGCAGGAGAATGATAATTTATTGTATTCCAGTAGCAAAATAGTAACAGTAGTAGTAATAACATAAGTTAGTATATAGTAGTAGTATTAGTATAATCTCGTATATAGTAGTAGTATAAATCTAAGTTCGTATATAGTAGTAGTAAAAGTTCTTATATAGTAGTAGTATAAGTTCGTATATAGTAGAAGTATTAGTATAAGTTGTATTAGTAGTATAAATTCAGTAGTATAGTATTTTAGTAGCATTCAGTATTGTATTTCAGTTCAAAGTGTAGTGATATAGATTAGTGAAATATTTCCGATTTATAGACGTATAAGAGACTTGTTGCTAATAAAAAAAATAAATAATCAGTATTACAAAAAAAAAAGAATAATTATAATAAAATAATTACTTTAAAAAATAAACATAAAATATACTTCATATTTTCTAATAGGAATTATAATTCAAGTAAACCTTGGTAGTATGTAATACACGTGTAAAAGAGCTATGTTATTGATTTCCTATAAAATCATAATTTATTAGTTTATAGTGAAACTCCAGTACCGAACTCAGGGTGACAACTTAGGCTTCTTATGGGTATATTTACTCCTTTTTTTAACATTGAGCCCCTAAAATGGCTATTTAGAACTACTTATAATAACTAACTATGAAATCTAGCTATATTAGTCATGATTCTAGCCATAAAATATACAGTGGTTGTAATCGTAACATTTTTTCTTTTTCTTTTAAATTTTTATATAAAATTACGGCAGAAAATGTGTTTTTCAAAAAATAATTAAGACGTGAATAATTAGACACTATTTAATGTCTTACACTCCAACTAAGTTTTAACAAATTATAAAGAGAAATGATTACAGCATTAAAAGATAAGATTTACTAAAGTTTAAAGGTGAATGCGAAGTAAAAAATAATGTTAATTCCTTTGATCTTTCACATTAATGTTTTTAGTTCTATTAGAATAAAAATGAAAGCCAAATAGAATTTCAAAAAAAATTATCCTTTAGTAGTTTTATTAAATTAAAATATTAATTGTGCAATTAACAAATATGTGTTCTAGAATATTTTTTACTGTTTAAATTATTCTAAGAAATGCATTTCTATGCATAAAAACACTTTATCAGATTAAATAAATTACTTCAAGAGTGTGAATACTATTTACAATAAAATAAGACATATAAACATTTAATGTGCATTTTAAAACAAAAAATGAAATGTAAGTTTTCTTAATTTGCAATACAACATTTTGTATTCCAGATTTAAATTTGGGTATATAGGACAATAAGTTATTGTATATATGTTATTTTACAAGATATATTAGAAGGAATATTCAGTATTGCCCATAATTTAAGACGCAAATTTTAAGATTAAAGTTACACCTGACACTGGAACGATTTACAATACTTTATACAAACTTAATATATTTTATATTTTGTTTTTCTTAACAAAAAATTAAAGCAAAATATTCGCTCCAATAATTAACAATAAAAAGTTTTGCACATCCATTAAGTAAATAGGTTTCCCTAAGTAGCTTCCAAAGTTTTACATAACCCATAATTATTTGAGTCCCTTAGTTGAGATAGCACAATTAATTCTATGTTAATGTTAAAATATGAGAATCACTAATATAAAATTTGCTAACAGGTTTAACATGCTTTCATCTTCCCAGACCCTCGAGAGGCACCATGTAGCTTAAAACACTCAATATTTGCACACTTATAGTATCAACTATTGGAGAAAATTTAACATAGTCGGATTTTCAATGTTACCACCGTGGACAAAGAAATTGTTTTTTAAACACTCTCCAGATCCTTCAGCAGTCTCTGAATATGACTGGCGTCGAAGGATCTATATCTCTGCATTTTTATAGTTTCAACCATCACACAGAACTTAGCATTTTCGGGATTTTGACCTTCCCTGGGGCATTTATTTTGTTTGTGTGGTGAGTAAAACTTAAGTTGGTTTACTTTTTAAATATAAATGAAACTTGTGGATTAAATTATTAATCTTAATTAAAGTGGTCGTGAATGGTAACTTTCGTACATTGCTATCGTTGCTTCAGCTTTGTATAGAATCAGCTTTGTATTTTCTAAAACATTTTATCTCAACATTTTAACTCAAAATAATTACTCAAAATCATTCTAAAACATTTTCACTACTCAAAATAATCCGGCCATCCACTATGCTGCTCTAAGTCCTTGGACGAGTCGGATGGTCAGGGCTTTCGACTACTCAGAATAATGACTCACTCTCTTAACTCTACTGCTCGAATCATCTCGACCTCATTCTCTCGGATTTGAATAATCATTTTATATAACGACTTTCTCTCATCGTTTTTGGATATTCATTGCTTATGAACCACACAGCTTGAATTTTCAGTCTAATATATTCGTTGACTATTTCTCCTTATGGCCACATCATTTGGTCTGGGATTCAGATAAGCCCTCCTTGATTTCATTGGATGCTGCTCAGTGCGATGTCACATCTTAGCATCATTGGCTCTTTGAGTTCCCAATGAAGTTTGGTTTAAGTCTTGGCCCTAAGAGTTGGGATCATGACCTTCCGGTCCACGACTGTGATAAAACAGTGCCTAAATGTCTGCACTTTGTTTTGTCGTAAACATAAAAGTGCATAATTTGACTCCTGGTCTCACAGTTTTTTTAATGTCTTTATAGATCCTCAAGCAGCCGGCAGTGGTGTAAGAGATTGAACCTTTAAACATATATAATTTTGAACATTGGATCAAACACATAACGATGACGGATTTTTGGTATTTCTACCAGAGACGATAATATAGAGGCTGGTAGGATTAAAGTACCCCAGAACCCTCTCAAAGCCTCCGTCAAAGAAATACAAATTTCGAAACTCGACCATAAGGCAGAACGTAACTTGGCCTATTTTCAATTCTAAAAACTATTCTCAACGCTAAGCACAATACTATGTTAAGCAAAATGAAACTTATTTATAAAGTTGCAGCTTAATTTTTTGTCAAGTTATAGTTTTTATGTCTTGGCAAACTGCAGTAATATCCATATGTCTAATTTGATAGCCATATTAACCTTACTAAAATATTTTGCACAAATTAAAATTTATTTTTTATAATTACGTGTTAAATTCTATCCTACAGGATTTCATATTAGAAATTAAATATAGACAAACTGCAGTTAAGAATAGCCAATGATCTATAAATACTTAAAACTAGTTATTGACAAAGAAAACCATGTATATCAAAACCAAAAGTCTAAATGTGGTACTATAATGCATCATTATTATTATTATGTATTATCAATAATAATATTAATAGTTTTATTAGCTGTATTGCAATATTATGATCTACAACTACAATAGTTCTTGTGCAGGCTCAAAAATATTTACCCGATACTTTAGCTAGTTATAAATTGTGTCTAGTTATATATATATATATATATATCATATTGATACAAATGTATCGTCTGGAATCATGTGCACTCATGATACAAGAATGAGTCCAGATTCCTGGGTAACTAATACTTTTATTCACAAACACAGCTTAATCAGGAGCAATATACAGTTAAACAGCACTTACAGGCTCCATTAACTTCACAAAATAACTGATATTACACAGGGTGATTATAATTAAAGTTGCGATTTTAAAACGCTGTAAAGTAAGAACCACTGGTCAGAATGACCTGAAATTTGACATAAGTATATGTGGAGCAATGGAATTTTGTTTGGCGAAGAAAAAATACTTCAAAAATGTGCCGATAGACGGCGCTGTATTTACCAAAGAAGGATGTTGTTAGCCGAAAGAAACAAATAGTCAACTTAAGAAAACGACAATTTAATCAACATCACTTAATTTAATAATTGATTGTAACATCACGAAAACATGAAACAAACACCTACGATATACGCAAGAAATGTTCAATATGCTGTCCACCGTGCTCGGCTACGAGTTCGAAGCGCAAAAAAACAGATCGGAGTGTATCAGAGGTGATGCTGTGAATGTGGAGAGTAATGCGTGGTTTTAGGTCAACTAAGTTCGCAATCCGACCACTGTACACCACATTCTTGAGGTGCTCACAAAGCCATAAGTTGCAAGGATTAAGGTCGGGTGAACGTGGAGGCCAGACTGTTGGAAAATTGGGCTGACAATCTTGTCATTTCCAAAATGGATATTCAGCAGCTGCTTCACTGGTAGTGTAATGTGCGGAGGAGGGCCATCTTGCATAAAAGTTGTGATTTACAGAGAACTGCATGTGCTCCTCGTTTTTATCACAACTGTAATGTACGGTGCGCATGCTCAGCCTTAATTAGCATACCTCCAGATTAGAGGTGTGATTCCGCGCTCTACCTAGCGGCTAATTTTTTCGTTTTTCGTCAAGCAAATTCCATGTTGGGTTCGTACATTGCCATCTATCGGTACATTTTTGGAATATTTTTTTTCACCAAACAAAATACCATTGCTTCTCGTATACTCGGGTCAAATATCAGGTCATTCTGACCAGTAGTTCTTACTTTACAGCGTTTTAAAATCGCAAATTCAATTATAATCACCCTGTACTTGAAACTTTGATAAAAATCACAGTTCAATGTAGTTAGTATTTCGTCAACTGCTCTCCCACTAGTTGATGATTCCTTTTATAGACTATCCATACAAGTTTCTGGAAATACGTTATATCACGTAGAATAATCGTTATTTCGCGGTTCCTCTCAAATTTTCGAAAAGTCGCAAATAATCTTCAAATATAGCGAACCCTTCTTCGACCTTCGGTATATGGCAACCCTCTGCTCATGTCACGGGAAAGAGTGCATACACGGGATTTTTCTCCGTCTGGTCTCCGAAAGAGACGAAAAACTTCCAAAAGAAAGGGAATATTACGAGTTCGCAACAATATCTAGTTATAATTACATACATTTTATTAGAAATCTTAATGCTAAAGGTGTATCACTGCTTCTGTTGTTTGTCATGAGCTCATTATCTTAATTCTAGCATCTGAATCTATGCCACAAATATATAAAGAACTTGCCGGCTAGGTCTGCAATTCATTGGTATATGTTTAGATTACAACTTTGATAATTACATAATTTACAACTATAATCTTCATTTATATACTGTCATAGTCGTAAAAATGTTCTAAATACAAGTAGGTATCTTCATTACTTGTATATAATAAGGCAGAAATTCAATAACGAATTAATTTTCCAAAATTTTTGCAACTGATCGACTTAAATCTTATTATTTTATATTTAAATGCAACACGGTTAAACAGGTGCGGATTATATTTAAAATCAATGGGGTTAAGCCGCGGATATATTTAAAAGCAAATGTTAACAGGCTAAAACTCCTAGGAAGTAATATTTATCTCGCCACCACCGTTCGTTTAATTATGCAAGATTAAAGTAATAAAGAACCGAATAATTTATGTTGCTAAACTACGTTTCACTGTGTATCTAAAGTAATAAATTATGCAATTTTTGGATAGCGATGTTTGTGTTGATCTCAGATTGGGCATCGAACAGATTAGAAGGATTTATCTAAAACGTGGAAATACATTCGAAAACTTTTGGATAAATACTTGCTTTAAATAATTTAGCATGCAATGTTCAGAGATCTAGAATATTTAGATTGTGGATAGATGGAAATATATTTATATGAGGAAACCCTGTAACTGAAACAGTAATTTCAATAAGTATGTGTAAAGTTTATTAATGAGGCGGTTTAGCACGTCTTAAGCTACATTGTTAAATACTTAAAGTGGAGGAAACACAGATGTGGTGATTGTGTTCAGTGGAGCCACAAATTTAAATTAAACCAAAATATTTATCATGGCGAATTGCAAACAAAATTATCTGTAGATTCATGCAATGCTGAATATCGTTATAGATATATTAGGTTTGTTAAGAAGCTTTTATAGACTTGTTATAACTATGATAAATTTATTTATTTTATCAATAGCTTTTAAAACTTGCATATTATATGAAATATATTACGAATTTTCAGTGAAAATGCTTGGAGTTTTTTTATTAAATATGCTTCCCAATGGATTTTTTTAGACGTTATATTTTCTTTAAGTTTACGTCCAGGTGTGTTATGAGTATCTTACAAGTTATAAGTGCAATGTTAATTCACACCCCGTCTAATTTAATTATATATATTAACTACGCGCTAAATTTATTGAAGTTTCTGTCATTGGGTTTGAGTTCAGGCAATATTCTAATGACGTTTCATCGCTCTTAAAACAAAGTATGCAAAAATGAGAATACAAATTTATTTTAATTTACCTATAATGACCATTTATAACTCATAATTGGCTTAATAGATTTATATGCATTTATTATTGAATTACTAAGCTTAAAGAATGACAGTTCTAGCGTTAAATATATTCATTATTTTCAAGGACAAAGCCAGATATTTCTTCTAGTATCGTATATGTAGAAATAAATAAGTGGATGCTTTAAAATTTTCGACTTGGCGCATCCGTTGTCAAATTAAAAACATATAATTATCAAGAAATATTTATAAAGAATATGCTGCCAACGACAATTTATAAAAATACACATTATTTTATAATAAAATATTTAATATGATACAAGTGTATCTAAAATATAAGTATTGTATTCGAAATTCAAATTTAGCGTTACACCAAGAAAGCTTCATTTCATATACTACTATATTCAAATACAGAATACATAGTAACCGTGCGGCTTTAGTTATCTTTTCACAAGAAAATGTTTTGGACAGTTTAACTTAATGCATTGCATTTGGAATATAGACATCCTATAAATATTCGTTGCTTATTATTCATCGAATAATAAACACAAAAATGTACTTAATAAAAGCAATTTGGTCTGAAAAAATACATTATACGCACAAAGCATTTTAATATGTCTACCCTTATGGAGCTGTAAAAAAGAAGCAATATAAACATGTCGAGTGTCTCTTTACTTCAAATGCACTCATGAACAATGAAAGTTGCGTACCAAGAAGAAAACATGGTACAACCGTCAAATGATGTAAATAGCTAGAGGGCGGGCTGGTATGCAAATGATCCCAGTCTGGTGTGATTGCGCATGACCGTACATCCGTGAGTGACGCTGCAAGCATGAGCAAGCGGCTTTATAAACCGGCGTGTAGTCGACGTCCCATCAATGCGAGAAGCGTCGGCCGACGCAAGCACGAGTATGGAGTGAAAATAATGGTTGGTGAAAATAATGGTTGGCCAGAAACGTCTATATACGCAACTGACGGACTTCGAGAGAGTTCTGATCATCTGGCTGAAAACCGCAGGATGTTCAGCGCGTCGGATAGCCCGTCACCTGGATCGTTCGGACTATACCGTCCGACGGTGTTGGGAGCACAGGTCACGGGTGGCCACCCAGACACGGAAGACCGACTCTGGACTGACCAGGAATACCACGAGTAGACAAGATGGAATGACCGTGTGGTAGGCACGTATAGAGCTCACGGCAACCCAATGCGCGATACAGACACACATAGCGGCTCCAGTGTGCCGAAGAACCATATCCAGACGTCTGAAGGAAGAGAATCTGCGATACCAGTGTCCTTTACTTGTGCTGCCGTTTACACGGTTACATCGGCGGCTCCGGTTGCAGTGGCGCCGGGCCAGAGCAACGTGGAACGCTACTGAGTGGCTATGTGTGGTATTTAGCGATGAGTGCTGCTTCGTTTTGGAGACCGATGATCAGCGTGTCCGTGTGTGGAGGTCCCCTGAACAACGCCACAATCCCAACCTTGTTATCGAGCACCACACTAGCCCCACTGCATGCATCATGTGCTGGGAAGCCATAGCCTATAAGACAGCCGATTCGCTGTAGTAGTGTTTACTGGAACATTGACG
>OX578148.1:120126076-120171076 GCA_951213105.1 Amaurobius ferox
TAATAAGCATAATAAAAGTAGATAAATAATTAGTTAATGGGGATTTTATAATGAAATTTCCAACAGGTTAATTTAATGTGTTACATGCATGTTTTCATTCCATTAGAAAAGATTAAAAGTTTGAATCTATGGCTACACGTTATTATGCATCTGCTATTTCCTTCCATATATTCTACGCATTTTCAATTACATTTTGTGTAGCACTTAATTAGTTATAGTAGTTTATTTTATTCTGAATTGGAATAGCACTTTTCTTTTGCTATTAAAAATTTAAATACGAAAATATTTAGATACGTGTATAGTTTAATATGCATTAAAATATGTTATCCCAGCTAAGAGATTCTATGCTAAATTGGAAATTACCCGTGATTAATCACGATCTATGAATATTTAAAATGAAAGTTATTCATATAATGAAGAGAAACACGAGTAAAAAACGTATAATTGGTTATATTGGTTGTATAAAATATAATAATAAACAGGAAACAAAGACTGGTGTTCAATCACTTTTTTGAGGTAGTGTGCATAGTAATGCAACTTTATCATTATTATTATCATCATCATCATCATTATTTTAATTTTTACAATTATTATAACTAGTATTGAAGCTTATCAAAGACAGTGAAGTAAATTATGTAAACAGCTAAAAAATAATCACCCAAAGGCTGGTGTTCAATTACTTTTGTGAGGCACTGTGCATAGTAATGCAACTTTATTATTATTATTATCATCCTCATCATAAATATTTTCATTATTATTATAACTAGTATTGCAGTCTGACAAAGTGTTTGATACAAATATCTTAAAGAAATTTTAGCTTTTTTTTTTCTAAATTTTTATTTTGTTTAACAATAAATGGTGCTAAACGCCCAAAAGTGTCCTCTTTTGGCACCAAATGGGCACTGATATATACTACAAGTGTGTAAGGAAAATTGAAAATCAAGGTCAGACAGATTTTGTACCACTGTCGATTATTGTGCAAATATTCACATTTCTATGGAACCAGAGGAGGGTGGAAGCTTTTGGACGGTATGGAAAGACAAATAAGTTAAACAATTATTATATATACTATTATTACTTTCTTAATATACATAGTATAATATACAAGGAAAATATTGTGATGGGGTCGAAAATTCGAATTCTAGTTTTTGACGGGAGAGCACGTTTCAAGCTTCCCTGAACACGAATCAGACGTTTTGAGGTGATGCCTTTGTGTGTGTGTGTGGTTACACGCAATCAAATGTCCATAACTCCCCTAAATTTTGAAATGAAATTTCGAAAACATCATCAAAAAATTAAAACATTCCTTAAGGTTACATAAGTAATCATTTCTTAAAACCGTTTCATTAAAACCGATTAACATAAAAATTAGAACGCTAGCATGAACCGTTCTCGAGACATTACACATTTTTCAAATAAATTTATCAAAAAATCACAAAATTAAAAAAAATATTAACTATTGTGAAATATGTTCACTTTCATATGTAATATTATGAGATAAATTTATTATCATCATTCTCGTAGATCTAAATCGTTCCTTTCAGTAGAGAAGACACTTTGGGTTAGTTTTATTTGGAAGCCATTAGTTAGTTAATTTACTGTAAGAATAACTTATTTCTTCGATCATAATGTTTGATAACATTTGGGTGGCGAATTTGGTCGACTATCGCAAACTTGGCAAGTTTTTAAACGTCGCCAAGTTGATAAAAATATTGCCAAATTGATAAGAATGACTCTAAATCAATGAAAATAACAACTAATTGATGAAAATGTAATACTTTGGAAAGAATATAAGGCTACTATAAGATTAACCTATTTTTCCTTCCGTAACACTTGGCGAAATTTTGGCGACGAATTTTGGTGGCATATCACCAACATGGAAACTTTTTTAAATATTGTCAAATTAATCGAAACTGTTGCCAAATTAATAAAAATATTATCAAATTTATATAAACGTCGCCAAATTGATAAAAATGACGCCAAATGGGAAAAATGTTTTGCAAATTTTTAATTCCGTCATACGATGTCTATACCTTTTATTATATAATAAACGCTCTTTTAAATATCGCCATCTTGGCGATGTTTATCCCCAAATTGACGAAAATATAGTCCGAATTGCCAAAATAACGCGAAGTTAGTGAAAATGACGACTAATTGATAAATATATTATAAAAATATTTACATATATGGATTATCTTGCTTATTGCGGATGATATCATTATTAATAATTGTTAGAGTTGCATAAACTATTGAGTACGAATGTACTCAATAGTTTATGCAACTCTAACAAGTTTATTGAGTACGAAATACTTTTACATACTGTTATCCGGAAAAGCACCAAATGTACAATTTAACGTTACAAACACTGTGTCGATGATTTCTTAATCACTTTTTTACCGTTAAAGATGTAAATTTATTGCATTATATAAGAAAAGGCATGCGTTTCCTACATCAAATTCTCGTTATTATTATCAAAATAAATATTAAACGGGAATGTAACTAATTTTTGTAGATATTATAATATTTAAAAAAGGAATTATGTTCCCATTGTTTGGCATATGGTATTTTTCTTAATTGTAGCATATAATATATATAATTAAGAATAAATTCAATACGACACACCTGTTTTAATCCTTGGTATTTTATGCCAAAGTTATATTTGTAAATTTTTGTATTTAAAAGTGAGAATATAATACACCAGTTTTAAAGTCACAGAATTTAGTATACATATTTCAACTCAAGTGTTTAATAATTAATGGAATGTAAATATATTAACTTATCCCGGTGACCTGCGTTCGACATACTTATGAAATAATAAAATTAATCTTTTGAATCGTGGTTTTTGTTTTGATTCCAGGATTGAACATTCCAACAGTTGAATTGATTGAATGTTTAAATTTCACAACGGAAATTAAATCGAAAATAGTTGCTAAACATTAGATTAATTTGGCATGTACTATCATGTTAAGAAAATATAAAAATTTTCGCTCGAATCTAAAAGAAAAATATCTATCTAGTTCTGGATTTTTTGTTATCAAATTTGAATCACATACAAGCATCACTCCGAAATTAGTCAAACCGTGGGGTTCAGGAGGTCCTAAACATATATTGGTATCAATATAGAAAATTTTGGTGGAAACAATACTTTCTCAATACTCTATGAGAAAGTACAAATCCATTTACAACTATTTACGCAATGTATATGTACGAACAGTTTCATGACGGCACATACATTTTGTCTGGATTGCTTTTTTAAACCACGCAAATGCAGATATACATACAAATATTCATACATACATACATACATACAGATGGGCATCTTTACTTTAATTTGCAAGAAGTGACGATAATTTTAGTTAAGAAATAAATATTATGATTTTTAGAAGACTTATTATAAATTGAAACCAAATAAAAGGATTTATGGATATAACATCCATATTTCAAAACTATATTTTAATAAAATAGATTATACTAAAAGGTGATAATGATTTTAAATTACACAGAAAGGTAGCAACCGATAAATTATTTTAATTACGCTCCAGGGATACATACTTCAGTGAGAAAGTTTTTCAGGTGTAAGAAAGAACTTACTTTTTCCTTTCAACCACCATTGCCTGACTAATTTTTTAATACTAAGAAAAATAAATCACATTTTTTGCAGAACCCAATTTAGATGGATTTTAATAAATGTTTCTTTATGTTAGAAAATAGGAAAGAAAGAAACTATTTTTAACTACTGCTTGAAGTAGTAAAATGAATATTTTATTCTTATCGACAATAAAGAATTATGATTCAGCTTTCAAGGAAAAATAAAAGTATGATAAAAATGCATCTAACGAAGTAAAACAAGCATCTTTAGTCAGCATAAAATAACATAGCATTCATAATAGTGAAATCAAGAAAGCCGTCTGCATTTGTGTACAGGAAATAAACCTCTGCCATAGGGTAATATAAAAAAGTTAAATGAAAATGTAGGATGAAAGGTTGCGCACCAAGAAGGAAGCATAGGATTGACCTGAAATTTTATTGGCGGAAGGATGCAGATGAATCATATACATGATCACAAAAACAGCGAAGCAGAACAGGTACACAGGACGCTATGGTACACAGTACGGTGCTCCTCAATAATACGTCGCACCGTCTTGTGCTGCGATACAAGCAGCAATACGGTTCGGCATGGTGTCGACGCCTGATGCTGCCCTGCGGCAGACGAGTCAAGACCTGTTGGACGTTACGTTCCAAATCCTATTGGACGTTACGTTCCAAAGATTGCGGCAACGAGGCATCTGGCGTTTCAACTGGTCCCACACATGCTCGATATGGGGACAGGTCAGGGGAGCGGGCAGGCCAATGACATGTCTGGACATGACTCAGGCAGGCCTGGACGAACCGAACCGTGTGCGGCCTGGCATTATCCTGCAGGAATTGTGCACCTGGAATCCTAGCAACCAATGGGAGCACATGGGGCCGTAGAATCTCATCCACGCACCGCTAGCACGTCAATGTTCCAGGTACCTCTAGTAGAGCGGATTGGCTGTTGTAGGCTATGGCTCACCAGAACATGATGCCCGCAGTGAAGATGGTATGGCGCTCGATAATGAGGTTGAGATTGAAGCTTTGTGCAGTGGACCTTAAAACCCGGACACGCTGATCACCGGTCCCCAAAACGAAGCGGCACTCATCGCTAAACACCACACATCGCCAATCTGTTGCGTTCCACGTTGCTCTGGCCTGGCACCGTCGCAATAGCAGATTCGTTTATTTCAGGCGATAAATATAGCTCTTGGGCACACAGGAGCCGCTAAGTGTGCTATATCGCCTATCAGATAGCCGTGGAATCAATACGTGCCTGCCGCACGATAATTCGATCGTCTCTACTCGTGGTATGCCTGGTCTGGCCAGAACGGGTCCTCCGTGTCCGAGTGGCCTCCCGTGACCAGTGCTACGAACACCGTCGGACGGTACAGTCCGAACGATCTACGTGACGAACTATCCAGCGCGCTGACCATCCTGCGGTTTTCAACCCGATGATCAGGCTTCTCTTGAAGTCCATCAGTTTCATATATCAACGTTTCTGGCATCTACCCACCATTATTTTCACTCACTCCGTACTCGTGCTTGCGTCGGCCGAAGCTTCTCGCATTAATGGGGCGTCGACTACACGCCGGTTTATAAAGCTGCTGGCTCATGCTTTCAGCGCTACTCACGGGTGTACGGTCATGCGCAATCACACTAGACTGAGATCATTTGCATACCAGCTCGCCTTCTATCTATTTACATCATTTCGCGGTTGTACCATGTTTTCTTCTTGATGCGCTACTTTCATTGTCTGTGAGTGTATGTATCATATAAGAATTTATACAAAATGTATCCGGTTTCGAAAACAGTGTTCGTGTTTCTTTCTATTACTTTTCCTACAATACAATTTTAATATATAAAGTATTGGAATTATATTGAAAATCGCAACTGAGTTTTCGAGGGATCAGCACTTCTCGGATAGTATCTTTCTGTGTGTGTATGTTGGCCCTGTGTGTGTGTGTATGTGTACGTACGTGTCTTGTCTGTGCAATTTATGTATCCACTCTAACTCGAAAACTAATGAAACAAATTTCATAAAAGTATATAGATAAGTCACTATTGGGTTATCCTGGTGCTGATTAGAATTTGATTCGATTCTGGGAAAATAATCTGCGTTTTACTTGCAAAATGACCCGTAAAAATCATCAAAATAATACGTAAATGTGGTTTTATACGAAATTTTTGACGATGTAAAGAATAAGACCAACCTCATTACTCTAGGTCTAATTGGCCTTGAGATATTTCAGTTTTTTCACATTTTTGATACGCCGCCTTTAAAAATATGTCTGGTTACCAAATGAAAAGAACAACTTTATTCAAAGTGCATATTCAGTGTTAATTAAAAAATTATGTGTTATTTTGTGCAATTAAATTCAATTTAATGAATTATTAAACAAAAAAAGATGAAATGGATTTGAGTCTGTAGGGAACGACATATGCTGTCCACATCAGATTATTTCTTTCTTATATGATAAAGTTTATTGCATATTTCTGATCTTGATTCATATTCCTAGCTTTCATCTTTCCATTTATTATTGTTCAGTCATCTGTTTTTAGACTGCTTTCGTGCATTTTCTAGTGTTGGTATTTTGCTTCTTTGTCATTTTATTTAATATATTAAGTAAATTAGTTAGAGCTAGTGAATGGGGAAATTTAAGACTACATTAGAATGTCCATTACCAAACAAACTTAGTAATATTTATTTGTTACCTGTATTGTTAATAATTATTTATATTGTTAATATTTATATATTATAAACAAGTAACAATTTATGAAAAAACAATACAAAAATGAAACAATTTGTTAGGCCAATAATAAATGTCTTTACTTTATATCACAGAAGCAAATGAAAATTATCCTATTCTGAAATTAGAGTAAGCATTTTAATCTAGAGATCATTATATATAATATTTAAATATAATGCAATACGGTGAACTGGATCAGGTAAATACAGGGTAATTCGAAACTCTTTGTACAACCTTTAGTGGGAAACTGGGAATACAAAAAACAACAATTTTCTGTTATTGAATGTATGCCCGCAGCACCCTTTGGTGCTATACAGCGCTGTTGCACGGCATGAAAATTTGAGAATTTTCACCATTGTTATTTGCAGTGCGAACTAATTTACGTACAAAATGGAGCATATCTCGAATGTCCTGATGCTTACAAACATTTAGTCTCCAATAGCACAGTAGTTATTGTGGTGCAGTAAAATGGCAGACTTTAAAGTTACCTTTACGAAACATATTTAATTAATCTTAGAACATGACCGAAATTATCACAAATCGTGGAATCCATTGAATCGTGCCGCTATTACCTACCTATTTATCTTCAGTGGACGTGCTCCACTACTATTGTATGCAGGTCATTGAAACTTTTGATAACTGCATTTTAATGGTTTCACACTGTTTCGCTCCGGCACAATTAATAGTAACTATTGTTGTAATTGAGTTATTAGTTGATCCATGTTGTTAATAAATAGTTTTATTTTAAAGTTAAAATGGTGCAATGAATTTAGTAGTATGCTAATTAATATTATTTTACAAAATTCGCGCTAAAGATAAAATAGGTGGGTAATAGCGGCATAACTCAATGGATTCCACGATTTACGATAATTACGACCATGTTTAAGAGATAATTGAATTTAATATTATGATTTGCATAATTCTCATATAATGGTTAACCCTTTAAGCGTTCTTGGCGAGTTCAACGGAAAAGGATGAAGGTTTATTATAAAAAAATATCCAGACACGTTGCTTGATCAAATTACCTTGAATGTTTCTATTCTATAGCGAAAGGTAACATCCAGAAATATAACACTTATTGACTTTAGAATTGAAATCATTGAGGAAACAATACACAAATCCTATGATTCTACCAATCTGGCTGTGTCGTGACTGAATTCGTCACTAGGGTGTAAATTGTAAAATTACTTTATTTCTTAAATTTCTATATTTATATTCATTTAAATTGTGATCGGAACCCTCATGTCGTTGTGTATATATTTTATCATCTTAAAATGTATTTAATTCTGTTCAGAAATTGTGGCCATTTTCCTTTCATAAAATAATATTCTTTCACACACTCGAGGAATACGACCGTTAGTTCAGGGTCACCCGTGTTTTGTTGGCGGAGACAGACGTCTTCGTTTTTTTTTCTGCTTTTTGGGTGACGCAATCTTGTGCTGAATTTCACGTTGTTAATGCAGGTGCCGTTGGAAGAAATGTCGTTGGATGGGCTGGACCATGCATAATTTTTGAATGAAAGTAAATTTGTATTGGTGGAAAGGTGAAGACGTGAACCTTTCGTTATTTTCGATTGGCTGGGCTCTTAATCCACCCGGAGTGCTTAAAAGAGGTGTGAGTGGTGATTTGGGTGCGCACTCTCCTCTCTAACATCCTTCGAACCCATGTTCGGCTCGGGGCCCAATTTCAATGTTGGGATTCCCGTAGTCGTGGGTTGGGAGTGCCGCCACTGCTGGACCGGACCATTGCTGATGCCGAGCATCGACGTCCCTGCTTGCCGCAGTTGACCGTCCAGGAACCTCCTGTTCCGGATGCCTGAAGACCGTTTCCTGTCAGAGTCCTATATGAAGCCTGGGCGGGCCACTGCTTGTACTCTGCCTTCTGTGTGTTTGCCGCTTTACTTTTCGGTCGGGGAAAGATTCTCCCCGAGGGTTCGTTTGGTGGATGTTCGACGATGATTATCCTTGTGTCCTTCCAGATATGGAGATAAGCGTCCTTTTCTGTAAATGGAGGCTGAGGTGCCTTCGTCTGTCCTCGTGTCATCGGACTGTTTCTCAAGACTTCTCAAGATCATCGAAGCTAAATATTAAATTAAATTGGTCCCCTGAAGTATCATTAAATTAGAATTGATATAGATAATATTGAAAATACTTTAAGCTATCCTCGAGTGTGCTGCCTCCCTTTTGACCATACCATATTAAATTAATAATAGAATATTTGATATTTATAAGTTATACTGTTGCTTAATTATATATAGAAATGAATATTTATTTCCGGCTGAAAGCCGATGATATTTAGTGAAGTGTGGTCCAGCGGTGTGAGAGTTGAGATAGACTCAGCCGTTTGTAATTGTGACTCCATATAACTTCAGTTTTAATAAATAGAAATTTAACTTTAATTTGAGTATTTATTTAGGAGTTTATTGTGTTCTTGAAATTGTTTAAAGTGTTTTTAGCTGCTTGTGAGACCTTCAAGGTAAGGGTTTAATCTCTTTATTTTGGAATTTATTTGGGTTTGTTCGCAGGTCATGAGTTGGGTTTTACCCATTGACGGGAGGTGTATTTGGAACATGGTTTGTGAAAATTGGAGAAAGTTAGACTTTCTCGGTCAGCCGTGTCCAGCGGAAAACCGATGCGACAGCTGTAAAATCAGAAAGGCAAAGTTATGAAAATCATCCGCTTCGTCTTACATGGAGACATTTTGATAAATATATATACTTCCCACACACTGCAAAATAGAGCCGACTAGGCGATGTGTTGTTTGTTGTGCGTCTAATAAAACTGGCAAGACGCTTGGGAAAAAAAACAGTGTATGATGTTTAGATTGTGAAGTTGCTTTTCCTTATAACATGTTTAAAAATTCATCATGCCAAGAGGAACTATTAAAAATTGAATTTTTATGTTTTTTCTTACTTATCTGTTAATATGTATGTTTATTTACTTAATAATTATTTCAGTAAAACACCTTATTTAACGCGCAAGCTGTGGGGAAAATGGAATGGGAGAAAAAACTTCCAACTGCAGTGCGCGCGAAGGGAAATAAATGATACGCTTAAAGGGTTAAAGCGGTATTATTGAGTAATCAACGCATCTAAGAATAAATAAACTTTAATGTTTTATTTTCAAATGTGCGGTATTAATAGTAATCAACGCATTAATAATCTTATGAATAAATATAAACAATCTTAGGAAAATAATAATCTTTAATTTTCCTTTTTCACTGCGTCACAGTTAAAGTGGGAGGTTAGTACGATGAGGTTCTGCGTTTGGTCGTCTAAGCTACTTAAAACTGCATCCTTGTTAATTCGGAGTCAAAAGTACATTCGAGATGTTATGGGTGAGGATGATGAACTATGGTTTTCACTCGTATTAGATTTCGTTCTAAATTGAGTATATCTCTCCCAGCGAGCGAAACGGATCTCTTATATTTAGGGTCTAGGTAGTACAACTGATATGGATCTAGCGTATGGGGCTGCCAATAGACACGGAAGCTCGGCTGTATGCTTATATTGATGCTTTTGCAGCTGTTGTTATATTTCAATTGGCAACCCCATACGCCAGATGCATGTCAGCCAACACAACGTTCGAAAAATGCTGCATGCTGTGTGCACAAAATACGCGTTATGAATGATGATGTTGAAATATAAGCGATTGCTGCGCTACCCAACAGCGCCCTATAGGACCCAAAAGTGACATCTGCGGACGCACATCAATAAAAAATACGTACTAGTGTTCTCCTAATGTATTTCCCATTAAAGTCTGTATACAGAGCTTCAAATCACCCTCTATAAGTATTTCTCCCCCCCGGGGGCACGCCACCATTAATTGTGTTGTACGGTTCTTAGCTCTGTAGCTCTGGTCTTCCGTATCTAGGGGCAAATAAATGGGGGTTATCTGGATACCGATGAACTGTCCGACGAACCGGTGAGGCACTCAGACCCCGACTCTTCCGGGTGGCTATGACCTATTCATGGCCTGGACTGCGCCTATTCATGGCCTGAGTCAAGGTCCGGTCGGTGGTTGGGGTCGGGCTTGTCGGGTGTTTTTCGGGATCCTACCCGATGAATGATCCCGTCGAGAACGTGACCCTCGGCTGCGGCTTTGCTGGAAGAGATTTGGTTAGCTCTGCTTCCCCCCCCATCCCCGTAGACGGTATAAACCCTACGGTTGCCGCGGGAGGTTGAATTTTATCTATATAGGTATTTCAGTTATTACTATATAGGTTATCTATATAGGTATTTCAGTTATTAGGACAGCAATCACTGTCCAGGAACAGTTTCGCAACTCTGTGATTGCAGAAGATGAGTCTAACTAACCTGAAGGTCAAATATTTTCAAATATATTGTCTCTACACTGAATGAAGTTTAAACGTCCAGTGTCTTTGAAACTGATTCTAGAGGTATTCTAAAATTTTTGGAGTATCTGTGCAGTAAACTACTTTTTAACTCTTTGCAACGAGGTTGAAAAGTGTTTATGACTTTATTCATTCGGTCTGTCTGTCTGTCCGTTCACACCATAATTGCCGCAAAATGGTTTTACCAAAATGAAATTTAGTATGCTATTGAGACGGTCTGTGGAACATAGTGGGAATGTAAAGGAATAATATCGCACAATTAGTTTTGGAATTAGTCCAGGTGGAAAGAATTATTCATTGTACCCTGTGAGACCTAATTTTTCATGTTTTTTTTACGCAAAGTTAAAGTTCACAAATTTCTTCGAAACTTTTAGGAAAGACTAAAATTATTCATGAATTATATATAAAAAATTCAGAAGAATATGTTTGGTAGTTTTTAAAATAAAAATTAAAACAATAGTTATTCCCTTATTATATGAAAGACCAAGTGACCCACTTCAAAGTAAAATATGGCATCTATCCATTTATTCCCTGAACAAAAATCGTGATTTTTGAAATTCTTTTAAATTTATAGAGTGCTGAATTTGTCCTAAAACCGCTTTAGTTTTGCGTATTTTCCGTGGATCTATATTCTGCGCTGATGCAATTACAATATTTTTGAGTTTAAATGATCATCAAACTTTGACTATTTCACAACGAAGCCTAATTTTAATGGATGTAGAATGTAAACACATGATTATAAGATGAATTGTAAATGAATTGCTGAATTGTTTCCACACAAAATTATTTAACTTTGGAGTCTGGAATAAAAGTGTGTGACTGAATCATTCACTGCTTTTACATAGAGAACCTGACGATTTATATTTCGATGAAGTCATTTGAATAAAGTTCATATTTTCGATGCAGTTTTAGGTTTTCACATAAAATAATTTATTGTAGTTCTGTGATAATTTCAAAAATATCACCGCTGATTGTATTGCAATTTAGAGAGGCGATACCTTCAGCGGATTGCATTTCAGTTGGAAAGTGTTTCATAATCAATCATTTATGCATGATTGACCTTTCTTGTTTAACACTAGAAAGACAACTGCAGTCATTTTGACGGTTTGAGATTTACTTTGAAGTGTACGTCTTTATTTATGGTCTTGGGCTACTGGAATTTTGTGAATTTTCCTAATTTTACGTGACTTTAATAATTATTATTATTTTTACTTTTTCATACTAAAATGTAATATAGTTTAGAGAACGTATTGTTTTCACGAAAATTTTCAAATTAGAGGTTTTGATGCCAACATATGTTTTAGGATCTCCTAAATACGTTTTGACTATTTTTGGAGGGATTTTACATTTTTAAAACATAGGACAAAATTTGACACAATCATGCATAAATGGGTTATTTATGTTTCAATGATCATGAGTCATAATAATTTCAATCATTACTGTGAAAAAAGCCGCGTACAATTTTTATGTTTGTGACGTCATTAACATTCTCGGGGGAGGGGGTCGTTACCCCCCCACCCCCACCCGCCCCAGAGGTATATTGTCAAGTATGATGTCAACTGAAAGATTTATTAAAACATTTTAAAATTAAGGTTAAGATGCTATAATTGTGATCATTTGGACTGGTAATACAGATTTTTCAATGTTTTCTTGTAAAATAAAATTTCTACAGCTCCGCAGGGGAAAAAATCACAAGCTACTTAAAATTTATTTTTAAGAGCTCATTTCTCCATCCATCTGTTTCTGTAACGTTTGGCAATAAATCTGGCGGTATACCGCCGGCTTGGCGACTTTTTAAATGTTGCGAAATTGATAAAAATGTTGCCAAATCGATAAAAATGTCGCCAAATTGATAAAAGCGATGCTAAATTAATAAAATCAAATGCGTTTTATTAGGAGATAGTACTGTATTGATGTTTCGGTTGCGTTTGTCAATCCAACCGTTCCACTTGGCTACAAATTTGGGAAATTTTTTTTTAATGTCGCTAAATAGCACGAAATATTGCCAAATAAACGAAAAGTTATCCAAATTGATAAAATGATCTTTACTGAATAAAAGTGACGCGTAATTGATACAAATTTAATATTTTGCGAAATGAAGTTCAATTACCTTGGTATTCAAAGTTGCTTTGTGGCAATTATTTGTTTAATATCTTACTAAACCAGTTTCTCATATGCCTAGCCGTAACGCTTAGCGAAAATTTTGACGGTATATCGCCAACTTGGCGAGTTTTTTTAAAATGTTGCCAAGTTGACAAGAATATCCCCAAATCGATGAAAATATTACAAAACTGATAAACGTGCCTCTAAATCAATGATATTAGTTGTATTTTGTTAAGATATAGTATTATAGTGCTGTATTGGTAGGGTTTGTCTGTCGATCTATCTCAGGACAAATCTTTGTTCCAAATGATTACAATTATATCATGTTACCTGGTACGGTTGTAAAATTCGAAAAAAAAAATTGCAAATGCATTATACAGTTGGTTTGAGGATACGTTAAATTCCTTTCGTCAGTGCAAGAGAACCCGAAGTCCAAAAGAGGAATGGGCACGAATGTTTTGTTTGTCCTTTTTAACACTTTACAACAAAGTTGAAAAGTGTTTATGACTTTGTTCATTCTGTCTGTCTGTCTGTCTGTCTGTCTGTCTGTCTGTCTGTCTGTCCGTCCGTTAGCACGATAACTGCCGTAAAAATGAGTTTATCAAAATGAAATTTTAGTATGTTGTTCAGACGGTCTGTAGGACCTATGGGAATATAAATAAATAATATCACCCAATTAGTTTTTTATTGAACCCGGGTTGAAAAAATGAAATACATTGAACCCTATGGGACCTAATTTTTCAAACATTTTTTAAGTGAATTTAAAATTCACGAATTGCTTCGAAATTTTTAGGAAACATTCACATTATCCCATAGAATATATAAAAAAAAATTCAGTAAAATATGTTAAGTAGTTTTTTAATTAAAAAATTATTTAATATAGGGAAAAAAACAAATTCAATTAAATTCTGACTTTGGGATATCTTCCAGAAAGAAAAGAGAGAGATATTATATAATAAATATCTCTCCATTTGTTTAAACGTTTTGCATATGGGAGTGGCTTCATATTTTAAGATTAATTTGGTAGATAACAATTTTTCATTTTGTTTAAATTTTATATAACTCTCCATGATAAATTTAATTGATGGCATTTTAAATGCACTTTCCTACGTCCTAGAGAGTTAAAATTTGGTACACAGCTTAAATTTGTTGAACATTTTATTCGACAAAAATTTGATGGATCTTTAAATATAGATTATACATTTTTTTCGAAATGGCCTGAAAATAATCCCCGTTCACTTCTATAAATCATTGGTGTAATATTGTTAAAAATTCTGATGTGGACAGCACATGTCTTTCTCTGCAGACTCATATTCGTTCTCTTTATTTATTCAATGATAATTTGAGTTTATCTGCACAACATAAGTATTTTAAATGACATTGAATTTACACGTTAAACTTAAATTTGGTTCTCATTTGATAGCTGGACTTATTGTCAAAGGTGGCGTAGCGAAAACGCGAAAAAACTAGAATATCTCAAGAACGGCTAGTCCTAGAGTAATGGGGTTAGTCTTATTCTTTTTGTTGTCAAAAATCACATATAAAATAGGAATTTAATTGATATAATTGAGCACACGTAGTCTTTTATTTTTATATATAACGATTTTTGCTGGCCATTTCGCAAAAATAGCCCGTTCCTTTTTCCCGAATCGTAGTAGAATAACCTACAAATGATTTATATACAAAATTTTGTTAAATTTGGTATATAAATCACTTGTAGGTTATTGAAATATTATACTCCAAATTTTGTTAAATTTGGTTCATTAGTTTTTAGCTAGAGTGGATAAAGGCAATTTCTGCGGCCATTTCGCAAAGAAGGCAGATTCTTTTATTACGAATCGTACTATAATCTAATGAACATCAGGATTTCCCACAAAAAACATACCTACCAAATTGTATGAAATTCGGTCCATTAGTTTTTCAATTAGAGTGGATGTAATATCCACACAGACACACAGAAACATACACAGATACACCCTTACACACTCAGACGTCTTCCTAAAAGTAGTTTTTTCGTGTTCTAGAAGTCCCAAAACGTGTAGATACTTTGAAAATTCGAGTTCCGATCTTCGGCACGATTCCAATACTTTGAGTACATACACATACACATATATATTATCTGTGTATTATCTGTGTATCTAAATTCCGTGCCTATGCAATTACAATAGTTGTGATTTTAAATGATCCCTAAACTTTTATTATTTCTTCAAGGAAGCCTAATTTTAACATATGCAGAATGCAAATATCTCAAGCGATTGTAAGATGAATTACATAAGAATTGCTGAATTTTTTTCACACAAAATTATTTAGCTCTGGAGTCTGGAATACAAGTTATATGAATGAAATATTCATTGATTTTGCATAAAGAATCAGATGATTTATATTTCGATACAGTTTTAAATATTTATGTATAATAAATTACTGTAGTACTGTGATAATGTAAAAGATATTACCACTGAATGAATGACATTTTAGAAATTTTTAAATGAAATTACATTTCAGTTGGAAAGTGTTTCATAATCAATGCTTATGCATGATTGATCTTTCTTGTTTTTTTTACTTCGGGTCTGTTGGTTCTCTTGCATTGACGAAGGGGATCCAGTGTATTCTGGAAACATCAGTATACTGCCTTATTTTGCGTTATTTGTATTTATATTCGTTGCTCTAGTTTCTCTTATCCTTCTCACAAAGTGTATTTTATTTTTAGATAAAATAATGAATGTTTTAATTATTTGGTTAAGGAAACAGTGTCAACATAACTTTACTATTACTTAAAATGCTTTCGCTTTGCATTTTATTATATATGTGAAAATATAATATTATATGCAAATGCATTATGGTTTAATGATTATCAGTGAGAAAACTACCAGTGTACATTTTAAATATATACTATAATTTTTGATAAAAATACATGCTAAATACATTACATTTCCTGATTTTAATTCCACTCGTCAACATGACGGCTTTGAACTATATTGTTAGTAAAAAAAATTCCGGCTTTCTAGTGTTAACTGTTAGTACTCTTCACACAGAGGCCGTTATCATTATTTTTGATACAAGCTCTGTGATATAAAGAATTTCGTCAAGACCAATTAGAAGCACTACCCCCGACTTCTTCCACACAGTTTAACCAATATACTCTAAAATAAAGATGCCGAAATGCTGGCAAAATGTATACCGTTATCATCTTTTATTTCGCTGCAACTATTTATAAACATTCGAACACATGTAATATTGAAAGACATCTTGCTTAAATTGAAAATATGTTTTAAACGTTGAAAATATTAATAATCATCTTTGTTTTATATCATACGCTCGTAAGCAATATTGCAAAATCAAAAAATATATTATTTGTAAAACTTAAAATTTATATTTTAAAACTTTTCTTCATTACTTAATTCTGGTATGCAACGTAAAAAGTGTTTGTCGTATATAAATACATTTGATTGTTTTAAATATTGAAACTAATTTTTTTTTCGTTGCTGAGATATGTGATATAATTTTTTTAATTAAATTTTTGGGGAAAAAATTGTCTGCACAATGTTATATCCCCCGAATAACGTATGTTTCGTATTTTAATAATATCTCAAATACTCCAGAGCTTTAAAGATAAAAATCCTAGACTGTGCTAACCGATGAGAAGTAAAGAATAATCATACAAAAAAGAAAGTTTTTTAACATGTAACATTAAATAATATTTTAACATTTTTCAATTAGTTTATAACTCACACACAGAAAAATAAAAACCATCTATATATCCAAGCATCTTAAAGACACAAAAAGAAAAAAATTACGCAGATAAAAATGTTACTAATGATATCATTACTCAAAATAGTTTTAAAAAATATAAGTAATCTAAAACATGATTCTCTTGAAGTAATTTACCATACTTTGACCATTTATATCAGTATAATTCTCAGATAAAATGAGCTGAATTAGAATATGAAATCAAGTATTGATTTCTCATTTCCAGATAACCTATATTATGAGTTGCTTCTCGATGAAAGAAAAACCAGTTATTGTAAAGTAACCGATGCAAAAGATTCATGTTTAACAGTGATCAATTTGATTTCTGTTCTTTCATTAATAAACCTTTAACCGAATATTGCTTTCCGAATTCCTAATCTGTTATACTAAACTACTGGAGAAAATATTACTCTGGTAAAATATTATTTTCTAAAAGTTTTTAAATTTAAAATGTATGCAAAAAGGAATGAATCATGACAATGCGAAGTTATCACTATCTCAGACGGAGGTTAAGCCATTGATCTCCAAATTGGCCAGACGTTGCTCTAACCATTGATGTACTAGGATAAGTTACCGAATTTTTATTTTCGAAGTGGACTCAATAATACCCTCTCTCTGAAGTTAAAACGACATATAACTGTCGATCTGAATGATCACCTTCGTATTATCTGTTAGTTATTTTTCTTTTTATCTAGGATAGTATCCTGTATGGTCGTGAGACAAACTGACATTTTACTTCAGTACTAAAAATTTGTAACTCAAACTTTTACATATACACCTTCATTATTGCATCTAACTTGCAATGTTAATTCCTTCGGGTATCATTGCCGTAGTCTCATAGTCCTAGCCGGTGATCCGACTGTGCATTTTTGAACTGGTCAGCTCTAGTCATTCTTATGAAAAAATGCAGTTTGGAATATGCTCCAGTACGCATGGAATATTCTATATTAATATATTTTGTTAAATAATTGGTAGATAATTTTGAAATTCTTATGGTTCCAAAACTGGAACTTTAATATTTTCATAGCAATATATTTTTATTTAAAATAATGTTAATTTCCGGAACAATGTACTTATGTAAGGGTTAAAATAGGTATTAATCGGTTTCAAAGACAAAATAAAAAAGTCTAATTCGTCCAAAATAATCAAAGTACCACCGCAAATGAAAGTAAGAAGAAGTCTGTGATTCTGGTGTCCTTCAAATTTATCCAGACGAAATAGGTACTTAATTGATTTTAAAACTGATTAATAACCTCTTCAGCGGTCAATGTCGTTGTATAGTTAAGTATTTGTATTTCAGATTGTCTTTCAAACAACAGTCAAACTGAAAAACATATTCCATATCTGAATAATAAATATAGGAAACTTGTGATTTAAAATTAGTCCTGCAAGTGACATATAAAATAGTATATGTTAGAACATATGATCTGAATACATCTTACACATCGATCTGACTGGCTTGTGGCCCACTAAATTTTTTAAAGAATTCAGATGTAAAACAAAAATTAACAACGTAATCTCAAAGGACTATGCAACCGTTTGTCAGTCTGATATGGATTGTGATACATATGCACGTGCGACCTATGTAATGTAAGTGAATGCGATAGCAGGAGAACCACACGATAAATATTTTTACGCCAATCTTTATAATTTCCTATATATATATGTATAAAAATAAGATAAAACTGGCTTCATTGTCAGTAAGTACTGCAGAGCATTAACAAACAATATCATCATATGCTGAAACACATTGCCTTGCAAATACAATGTGTTACGTATAAGTATTTCCTTTAAAACCTAATTATTTTAAAGATTTTATCAATTCCATTACTCTATTTTAATTTCGAGGTCAGCGTTTCATGACTACTACAGTCAGGTTTAGAATATATGATTTATATGAAACTATTCGGAAATTTAAGTCCATAACATACGGCGAGGGCCTTGATAGCGCAGTGGTTATGGCGAGAGGTTTGCGTGAAGAGGACCCTAGTTTGGTCACCACCGCGGCTCAAAAATGTCCCTTTGTCTACTCGGAATATTTGTACAATGAATATGTAAATCTGAAAGTTGTTCAGGGAGGTGATGGGTTACAAGCATGTTCCCCTGTAATTGCCCCCCTATTAGTTTAAGGTTTAAATTGGGTGGCTGAAAGACGTAATGAAATCAGTCGCCTGTAGTGATCCAGGACAACGTGGTGTAACGATGGAATTGTTCACGCTCCGGCCGTTAATGAGACGAAAATTTCAATTATCAAATGTCTAACTATTGAAAGAAAAATATGGTGACAATGGATACAGGCATATATCTTATACTCCCATATATCTATGCGTTACACAAACTAAAGGATGATTTATGTCGTGCTTTCACATGCACAGAGATCATTGATAAAATTAAAATTCTCGCTCAGGAATTTAAAAATATGTAAAACCATCAATATTAGAAAATACGCTTTTTGATATCTTCAATGCTTTTGCTTTATGTAATGTAACGAAAGAGAAAATATCAACCTCTACATCTGAAACTAGCGATAAACGATTAGGTTTCATTTCATTATCCACATAATTATGAGATAGCCCAGAAAGAATCACGTTCCGCACACTATGTCTTCATTAATAACTGGGAACTGCTGTTTTGCCATATGTGATACATCATTTTTCGTTAGGATTTCGTGAAGTATCTCCGAAGATAAAACGCTATAGAAAGGTTAAATATTATAACAATGATAGGGGATAAAAAGTATCATTTTAGAGATAGTACAGAAAAAATTTAATAAAGTAAATGATTGTAAAAATATTCTGGTATATTTTAGGAGACTGTTTTGTTTTTTAAGATTATTAAAATTGAGATATTTGAATGTAAAAGAAAGTGCAAAGACGTTTCAACCTTGATTCGAACCAAAGATCTTAAGTAGCAAGACGACGCCGAAGGTCCATCCATCGATCCGCCGGGACGATATTCTGTAGTATATTTAGAACTTAAATTATTCAAACTGCAATATTTTCATACTTTTGCAAAAAAAATAAAGGTTTGCGTATCAAACGTGTGTTTTAAAAATATCTATTTATTATTGTTTTAAACTTTATCCTTTATTTAATGGATTGAGATAATGGCGTAAACTGTGTTGTTTACCGTGAATAACCCTCTAAATTTATCATTTTAATCAGAGCCTACATGAAAAGTATTTAATATATAAAATAGTATAACTTTTTTTCTCAAATGGTTAAGCACTTGACTTTCATGATTCGCCTTTGTCAGCGGCCAGAACGTGAACCATTTAGCCGTCCTAGGACGTTGCCCCAGGTGTACCAGAGGGGGCGGAACACACTGCGCCCACAACACAAACATCCATGCCTTACGTGGGACTCGAACCCACACCGCGGCGGTCGAGCGATTGCTGTGGAAACTCTCGCCTTCACCACCACGTCGGCTAAAATAGTATAACTAAGTTTAATAGAATATTTCCATTTAATATGCTGAAGTAATAGTAATTATGCATACAGACCGGAAAAATCACAATATTTATATCTATATGCTAATAGTTTAGACAAGAACCACAAATGTCTGAAATTAAAAAATGAAACAATGAGCAATTTCTAAATGTAACTCAAGGCAGAAATTCCATATCAGCGTGAAAGTTTGATAACACACGGCGTTTTGAAATCGGGACCAGTTTTTATTTCTGAGTGTAGATAAAAACGTAAAACACCCTAGTCGTGTAATTGACAATTCAAATTGCAAGAATGATTTGGCAGTACGCCACTCCCATCCTTAAAAACAGGATTTGGCAAGCATCTGTATATGGGTTGCTCTTTCCAAGAGAAATGATATATCACCAGAATGTCTGTATCATCGTACTAAAACTGATAAGACCTAAGATGTTTGTATCATCGTACTAAAACTGATAAGACCTAAGATGTTTCCATAATAAATAATGCAGAAATGTTTTTCCTTCCCAAATATGTTTTAAATGCGGAGCGTATACGTTGAAACTCCTATTGGAATATCGTGCTTTATAAACTGTAAAATGAACAATTGTTTTAGTTCTAATACTTATATTAATGCATCACTTTTAGATTAAAAAATATGAGGCAGAAAACAATATTTTAGCATGCCATTCAGGGCAAAAAAGGACGAAATGTGCTACATAAATAATACTTAGGAAATTAAATTTATTTAATAATTTATGACACAAAGTCTGGGCAAGAAGTAATCTTAAGTATGAGTAATGATCATTATGATGCACATACTGCAGTGATATTTGATATTTGCAATAGGTTACAAATTTTATTTCATCTAGGAAACAATTTACAATTTGGCATTTCTATTTGCATGCAGTTGATAAGGTCCATTTCGTTGAGAAATTGGATCAATGTCACATTTGCTCAACGGTTAAACCGTCGGCTGGCCAGTTCGTCTTTCAATCAGATCCATCCCCGTCTCCAACAGTGGGACCCTTACAATATTGCCTACGTCACCCAGCTGGTTTGATGGCATGATGGTTGGGGTCGGAAAAAACATACACATTTTTAGCATTATGACCGCACAGAATGCTTACCTAGATAACAAAAAAGAAAATACGAAAATGGTCGTTTAGATCAACAGTTAGTTAAACGCTGATCTGATGTCAAAGGGAGCCCATAGTAGAATATATTTTAACGAGTAGAAATAGGTATCGTATCCCAGTAGCTCAAGTGTTACAGTAGCGGCTGGACGGTTTGAGGATACGCAGTTCGATACCTGGTTAGGGCAGGGAGTCCTTTACAAGCTGGACTCTTAGCCTTCATTTAACTTCAAACCCGCAGTTAGCTAAAATCGGCAACCGAATTCATTTCTTTTGATTTGTGTCTTGATATACCAACTTCGATACCACATCAGTAAGGCGTCTAGCGACATCACAATTATAGCATTTTATCCTGCATTTTAAAGGACTTGAAAAAATATTTCTGTTGATATCAAGTTTGACACTGTAGTCCCCCGAAGGAGTAACTTGACCTCCAAAGGTCAAGTTATTTCTACGAGTAACTCCACGAAATTGTTCAATTTCGTGATCATTGTACCTTAAATAACCCGATTCATGCATAATTATGTAAAATGTTACTCTATTTTCCCTTGTTAAGAACATATAACATTTAACAAATTTCGAAGTATTCAAAACGTATTTCTTATTCTATGATTTTCGTTATCAAAGCAGAATATTACGTTTCATGAAAATTCATTAATATTTGTGGCAGCTATTATGTACACAACTGACAGACAGACAGACGAACATCACTCTTTAAATAGTAAAAACTTGTTCAGGAGGTCCATATATATATATATATATATATATATATATATATATATATACATATATTGGAATCAAAATCTCGTAACCAAAAATTTTCATGAACACAATACTTTCTCTATATACTACGAGTATATCTATAATATTATCTATACTATATTGTAATAAAAAGTAAAATTGACCTAACTGATTATTGGGTATAATTACAAATATGTATCCATTTTATACAGTAATACTTAAATTATCAAATTAAGGTATATTATGCATAATATTGAATTTAAGTATCCCATTAGACAGTCCTCTGCTGTTCACATGTGTATTTTACTTGAGAAAAATATATTTTTTTTTGTATTTTAGTGAATGTGGAATATTATATATATACTGAAAACCAACTGTTACAGGTACCAATTGCTATTAATTGAAGGTCGCGGTCGCTTGTAATTGGTGACAAATTGGTGATTTTTAAAAACTTAGATAACCAAGATGATTGAATCAAAATGTTTTAAGTTACGTAGGTTTTGGAAGGGTTACGTAGGTTACGAAAACCTTCCACAGGGACTGTATAAGATTATCATAGTTCAGAGAACAAAAGTACGATATACGACTAACACTGAATTTTGAATAGCTAAGATCTTTTAGTATCCGATTTTCTTCTCTGTTAATTACTTGAGCATACATGTTGTTTTGTTCGCTCTGATGGTTAATTTGTAACTTTGATAAACAGCTAGATATTTATTAACAATATTTTGTTCCTGTCTGCGCCAATTGCTAATTCATAAGAATACTTAGATTAACCAAATATTTGAAATATCTAGATATATACTTCTATCCTCATAGCATTTTCATAAAGGATTACGACTATAACATAAATATATTGAAAAATCTGGAGTGTAATTGTCCTTTGATATTTCACAAATTGATTTCTACATATTCAATAGGGAATAAGAACTTGCACAAATGATTGCAAAGCATAATAAACTTTTAAAATAGCCTAAGAGTATGCAAATATTTATATGCGATATGTTTAAGTTTCACCATAATAGTCATGCCTATAAATATCCAACATTGAAAATGTCAAATTTATATAGAAATACAACAATTTTAGGATGCAAAATATATATAAATATAAATTTTTGCAAAAAGTATAATTACAATGATTAGGCAGTCGTTGTCAACTACGTTAAATAGAAATTATTAAAATAATTTGGCAGTGGTCCACATCTAAAGATCTTTGGCAAACATCTTCATATGCGCTGCTCTATTCAAAGGCAGTATAATTTATCATCTAAATGTTTGTTGATATCCACTACATTGACCCAGACTAGATAGCACCTCAGATGGCTCCAATAAAAAAAATATGTTTTTCTCAAAACGTATTATAAATGCAGACTATTGAAGGTAAAATTCCTTAACTTCAGAGTGAGTTTTTGTTCATACTATGAAATACGTATATTTGCTATAAAGTAAAACAGACTTAAATGCATGTTTCTGTAGGAAAATAACATTCTAAACCTACATAAATTATAACAGTAAAGTTGTAGACGGAAAATAGCAAATTTATGGGAAATATGCTATTTTATTTTGATGCATGGATTTGAATATATATATATATATATATATATATATATATATATATATATACATATATTATTTGAAAATGAATTCGGCCTCGTATTCGTATGTACAATATCATGCGCCCTACAAATAACAAAACTATCTGCAACGTCCGATATCAACCCGTGAACGAATATCTTTCTTAAAAGATAAACAGTAAAATGCAACATTGTTTCACAAACTTATATATTTATAAAAATTATTATTTGACGTTATTAAGATTATTATTCAGATTTTCATTCACAATTTTACTCATCAATTTGACATTATTAATTTATGTATTATTAATCATCAAGTATACCAATTAAGCTTTAGGAACTGGCAGTGATGGCAGACTCAGACTGAAATTTGGATAAAATTTAGAATAAATTTCAAAAATTAAAATGCAAGGTCTTCATGGACATAAGAGCACGCCTTTTGTTTTTGCTTTCCATGTCATCGGAAGAGGCATATTTGGGCACAGTCGTTACAGACAAATTGTATTGTAAATTCCATTTGAATTTAACTATAATTTCTACAGGGCCACACGCTGATTTCTCATCTGCGTTTTCTACTCATCTTATTTCACTCATCATATTCATCGTCATCTCTTTCTGCACGAATGTCGAATTCTCTCTATTCTTACTGCATAAAAACTGTCTTTTAGACTGGCTTGAGTCCCTTCAACCCTCGCTGCTGTCTCTGTCTTCATATCTCCCCTCCTATTGGGTGGACAGCTGGTGCAAAGAAGTTGTCACTGGCCGGAAATACATTGGACGTAACTACTTAGGGTCCTAAGGACCCCTTGACCATTCGATGAGTCTGCTAATTCTTTATTTCCCCCCATCATAAATGTAACGTGAAATCCTAGCGTCAACCCGTCTGCTGTTTTGTTAGCTGAAGTTAACTTTTCACTTGACAGGATTTGACATGATATTTATAATTCTATGTACCACAGCATTCTAATATGAAATATTCCCTAACTATCAATGTCTGTCCTGTGTGTCATCCCAAGTAAAATTACAGCACTCTTTTAAACTAAAGGAAAACATACTAAATGATAAAAATGCAGTATGTTTTCACCAAGACAGAAAAACATAAATTTCAAAAGCAATAGAATGTTTATGAAGTCGGAAAAATATCAAAATGCACATGTTATAATAAAATATAATTTTCAGCAGTAAACAACGCTTTGGAATTATAATAAGTCTTTTATCTTACTTATAAATAAAAACACAGATACCCGGCCAACTAATTGTGAATTCAAATTGTTAAAATGGTTTGAAAGTAGACGACCCCTAAAAAATTTTGGCAAGCATCTTCATTGGGTCTGCTTTGTAAGAACAGAGTAATTTATCACGCAAATGTTTACTCGGTACCATCACATTAACCCAGATAAAAATTCAGACAGTACAATAATAAATAATGGTCAAAGTGTTTTTTCAATTGAAATATATTTTAAATATGGAACACATACAACACAATTCATATTTCTACAGTGATTTTGATATGAACTGTAAACAAATACCATGTTTGTTATACATGACTTTCCCTACAGGTAAACGTATCCCAACATTATAGGTAAAAAATTACACAAATTACATATTTCTTTTACCTTGATCAAATCTTATAATTATCTCACGTTTTGCTGTTGAAATAAGTATACCAAAATTATATATGTATAAAAAAAGCACTTAATTTTATAAAATTTTAAAAAATTATAATTTTTAAGTTTTTAAAAATTATAAAAATTTTGCAATTACCAAATTTTATAAAATACCTTAATTATCTTTCTCTAGTTCTTAAAAAAGTTCAATAGTAAGAACCCTAGATTGACTCGTTATAACGACTGAACAATATTTTTCATTCCTTTACGATTAAAAGTTTAAAAAAAGAGGAAATTCTTAAGAAACTATCCGATCCCCTCAGAAATTTAAAACTGAATCCATATCAGTTATCATTTAAGCTTTATCTAGAGTTAATCCAGTGAAATATATATTTAAAGAAAGAGTAATTTTTTTAAGCGGAACGGACATTTCTAGATTCGCAAATGGAAATCCTTAGTTAGATCCCACTTCCACTGGAACTTAATGTTAAATAAATATCAATCACCATTTAAGTTTCTATCTATAAATATAAAAGAAATGGAAGTTGGAATTTTTAGTGGATCCCCCTTTTCCCTCAGAAACTTGATGCTGAATCCATGTCATCAACTGAACAATAACTATATACCCCACTCTCAAAAATATATATTTCAAGTAAAATTCAAGTTTTTGAATCGAAGTTGGGAAAATACCTGCAGTATGAATCCTGATTAAACTCCTCTACCTCTTTTGGAATTTGATGTTGAATCCATATTACCATCACCTAAGCTGTATCTATATCCATTTCTAAGAAATATATATTTCAAGGAAAATTCATGAATTTAAGTGGATGTCTTTATCGATCCTCCCCCATCCATCCCTCATCGAAACTTGATACTGAATCCATACCAGTTGTAATCTTGAACTTTCTATCGCCAGTCCTAAAAAGTAGATGTTGTAAGGAAATTTTAAATTTTTGGTTGGAAATGTAAGTTTGAGGTTCAGAAGTGTAGCTACTTATTGAGTTATTCCACCCACTCTAAAATCTAATGCTGAATCAATACCAAGGATCGTTTAAACTCCATCTATATCCAATCCTTGAAATAAGGAAATTTTTAAAGCGGAGGTGAGAACGAAACCGAAAGTGGAAATTTAGTTAGATACCCAACTTACTCCAGAATTTAATTTGGAATCCATAGCAATTATCATCTAAGCTCAATTTATAGACAATCTTGAAGAGATAATTTCAAGCAAATAAGAATCTTTGAGCAAAAAAAAAAAAAAAAGAATCGGAAGGAGAAATCCTTTGTGTATATTCTTCCTCCTTTAAGGGGACGATAGACGTTTTGAAATTTTTTTATTTATTTATTGACTTTGAAACATGAAAATTTGTATATAAATATTCCTCTTCACATTACTATATAAAACACCATTAATTTTTTTTCAATATTGTTATAATTTTGTATTTTTTTAAATTTAATTTTTTTAACAAATATTTTAAAATGCTCCTTGTGTGCCATTTGTTCACATTTTTGATTAATTTTGCATTATGATCACTCAGAAACACATTATGAACAAATCTGGGTATTTATTTTTAAATCCCTTAGAAAGTCAATTTTTTAAAAATATTTTTCTGCATTGAAACATAATTTTCATCATTTAATTAGGTCCTTATTAACTTTTAATTACCTTAATGGAGTCTAATTATAAAATGCATACTCAGTTTCATTAAAAAGTATGAAAGGTGTCTTCTTGCCAAATTTCATGCGTCTCAAACAAAAATTAAGACGCATGGAGCATCTTAAAAATGTAAAACCTTTGAAAATTCCGTTTCGAAAAAAATGCATTTAATCTTTTGTTTGCGGGTTGGACAGCGTGCAGCAGGTGCAATGTTTCTGTCGAATATTTCCATGGACGCCAATGCCCAAAGACGGATCGAACTGTTTGGGATAGGGTATGTCAAATACCTGTCTTTTTGGGAGATGCTTCTTTTGGGATGGACGCTGTTAAACCCGCAAGCAAAAGATTAAATGTGTAAAATAATGTTATATATTAAAAAAAAACTTTTTTTAGTCGATTTTTGCTCATTTCAACGTCCACCGTCCCCTTAAAAACCTGTGCTGAATTCATGTCAGTCATTATATAAGCTGTACTTGTGGTAAATACTGAGAAATAGATGATTTGAAAAGTTGTTGATAAAAAACTGATGGCAAATTTGCTTACCATCAAAAATCATCTCGAGGTAATTGTTTTCCATTGGCGAAACATAGTAGGTCCTAATTTTAATAGGTTTTTTTTACAAGGAATTAAAAGATTTTTATTTTGACGTTTAAAATAACTAAAAGCTATTGTACAGAAGGCATGCTTTTATCAGACGATTTAATCATTACTTTTGGATCTGGAAATAACTGCATTAAATGCTGGACGTAGATACATACACAGCAACGTACAATCTATTAGTGTAGATATTAAGATTAAATTTAAATAATTCCATTCCACAAGTCTTTAAAACTATTTTATACGCGAAAATTTGAAACGATAATGCAGTTTTATGCGATGCATGAAATAAACCAGGAGAATATATGCTGTGGATGGGGGAAAAAATGACTATAAGTGGCCGTACTTAATCGCCAAGACAGTTTGGCCGACCCAGTAAGACCTTTCACAAAAGCTTAACGTCTTCTCGTAGCTCTTATTTTTTACCATATTTCTTTTTTGATTTATCTTGTTGTAGTTTGCGTGCGTGTTGATAATAAAGATATACTCCAAGCTTGTGGCTCAACAAAAGGTGACAAGTTTATTAAGAGATACCCCCACCTATGTTCAGAAAATAATGATATTTATTACTGGGAACATTGTATCAAAGATTTATGGTATGGGCACATAAAAATCAGTTTGGGTAATGTATAAAAAATAAATGACAAGATTTTAGTTTATCTGTTTTAATATATGGTGTAATAAGAAATATGTCTTAAGTTGATTTTTTAACAAGAACGTATATACACAAAAGAAACATATTATTTAAACACAAAGATTGGTTATTTAAAATTAATATAAATAATTTAAACTATTTTATTTTAAGAATAATTTATTAATTTACATTGAGCTTCTGTAAAAATAACTGTAAAGAAAATACTTTGATAATTACCAACATAAAACTAATATGTAATTGTATCAATCGCTGAAGGAGATAAAGTACTTCTTACAAAGGTCAAAAAGGACAATAGAGCAAATAGAGCAACTACACCAGCTAAAATGATAATTCGTCTGTCAACGAATTGTTGCACTTAGAAACGCAGAAAGAATAAGTTGCTAAACTGAAACTAGAAAATATGATAAAAATGATAAAATAAATATACTACGAAGTATAAAAACGAACGGCAGAATAATTCAAACCAGTTTTTCAATAAATACAACTACCAGCCTAGGTAAAGCATGATGAAATAAATAGTGAAACAACCGATTTTGATATCTATATAAAAAATTAATCCACTAACTTATAAATACCTTCGCGAATTATTTCTAAGTACATATAAACAAAATACAAGGAAATTATGTAGCATACTCGCATAATAATAAGCGAAACCAGCAAGTTGTTTTAGACGCTGAATTAATAGTTACAATGTATCTGATGTTCAATGAATAGCAATGCAAATTAATAATGTAAAAAAGCAATAGCAAATAATAATACTTAATATGAAAGAATGACAATAAAAATTAATACTAATGATAATAAAAGACAATCAATAACAATTAAAATTAAAGGTAATCAAAACGCAGGACAGTGAAATAATGTTTAATCAATAATTTAGAATTTAATAATATTCAGAAACGTAGGTTGTATATTAATGCACCTATAAAGTATTTTGCACGTTAAATAACTACAGTGTTCCGTATAAAGCCAATAAGATGGAATAAAAATTGTAAAATTATTTTCGCATTATCATTTGAATAATACATTATTAAATATTTTATTAAGTACAAAGTGAGTGCATTGGCCAATTTTATCATTCAAAAGAAAATATTTTAAGGGGCATTCACTAAACCAGCATAAAATAAATGGGAATGCCAGTTTCTACAGTTAATCGCGTAGATATTTTGTTAGACCCGATAAGTCCTTTTTCCAAAAACCTTGAGTACTTGCTTGAAAAGCGCTTTATCGTACATTTCTTTCACTCTTCTCTTGCACCGTGGTGGTAAACTTCTATTTAATAATAAATGTGTTCATAAATATTGGTAGTTTATCGCAAGATGGTTTATTTTCCTGAAACATTTCCTCTTTCATAAAATAGAATAACGTGCATTTCTTGTATTTATCGGCATTTGTAGATGTTTTTTAAAGAGGGGAAGTTCTTAGATAGAGTTTTTGATAAAATATAATGATTTCGGATAGTATAAGTGTTTGGTAAGAATTCTTTTCAGGACTTGGAGTCAATTTTATCACATTAAGATTCTATTCCAAGTTCTGAGATAACGTTTTTGATGAAACATAATAATTTCGATATCATAAATCACCACAATGAATTTGGCTTTAAGAAAGATCAACAATCAATTTTATCCCTTCCGTATTGCTTCCAAGTTCTGAGATAAAGTTGGTGTCATTGTGTGAGTCATAGGGACTTTCCTATACAACAACACATTAAGTACATAGCTACCTGCCATAGTTCGTGAGATATTGGAATGTGAAAAACTGTCTTTGTAACCCTGTATATACTAACTTGTAATAATGATAGAAATAAGTGATTGCTTCATAATTACTACGATATTATGATGTGGGCAACACATTACTTTCGCTTCAAATTTATTTACTTATTTTTTATTTCATGATGCATTAAATTGAATTTAATTACAGAAAATAACATTGATATTTTTATGATACTATTATATCCAATATGCATTCTAATACATCCTTTAAATGCATATTCGGTTGATCTTATTGTTTTCGTCGTCAAAAATTACGCATGCGACAAGCATTCAATTGATACATGTAAGCATAATGGTCTTTTTAGATTTTGACATTTTTTGCAGGCTGCAAATATAGATTTTCTTCTGAATCATACCAAAATCTAATCAGCACAACGGTAACGCAAAAGTAACTTATCTACCAGTTTTTTTTTTTTTTTTTTTTTTTTTTTTTTTAAATAAGTAGTTCCATCGAAAAGTCGAGTGGCGTTTTTCTACACAATTCCAATACTTCCCTATACATTACCGTGTATCGTAGGGAAAATAAGAAATTATATGACCCTTTATTAGCATGCCTATATTTATCAATGTTTTACTTTAATCGATTCCACTGTTTATTTATTGTAAAATAATTTGTCAGTGACCTCTGTTTATGTTGGCCATTTCGACAGATGGTATTAGTAATTGCCAGAAAACATGAGACGGGACTGACTGGGTGTATTACGTCTGGTTAGCAGTCAGAAAGAGATATTTCTAAAAGCGAACTCAGCGAATAAGGGCCCTTTGACTCATAATGTGAGCTACAGAGGTTGGCGAGCATCAATAAACTGATGGCGGAGCACCGTATTAGTCATATCACTAACTACTAAACAAAGTTGTATGTATATAAACCCTAAAACTCAAAATATTATGTAAACTCTTTTTTTCAATTTACAAAATGCCGTGAATCTCTTGAGATCTCCTGGATATGCAATTGATATTGAAATCCTAAAGTATCATTACTAGTAATACCATTAGACTATCACAAATCAAATGCTAAAAATAAAATTTGTTTTTAATGGCTGTGCACTTTACTTAATCATTGGCCCAATTTTGAGAGACCATATTTTGAGCTATTTTGCCGTCATATGACGTTGCTCTAGAGCACCACTTAGGGCAGATTATATTGCACTCTAAACGAACACCACCATGACCGCAACCCAGCAGTCAAGGGAGTATGAGGAAATGCTTACCTTTTATCCCTTTGATACTGAACCCGCAAGCTAAAACCATTATACCGATATTTATTTTTAAATAACAAATTTCAGCAGTGCCTAAGTATACTAACAGTATATAATTCTAACAGACTACAATCAAATATATAAGTCTCCAACTACGTAAGTAATTCCTTTTAAATGTCCCTTGTTCTCCTATTTGGACGAGACACATGACTGGCCCAAATGCATCCACCAACAAAGGCACATTTGCGACGGCCAGGCACCATTTGTATATATAGAACTAATATGATCTGAATATAAAAATAGGTTGGTACCAGAGATCGAGACCGGACCTTTAAAGTTAGGCTAAACACTGCACTGTTCCAGCCAGGTAATGTCCTTAAACTACCCTACATAATTTTATAGAGTTTTATAGTTGCTTTTTTTATTTAGAGGCTAAATTCAAAATTATATTCATAAGTATAGAGAAACCCTCACGCTCTAAATATCATCATGACAAATACAAAATTCTTTAAACCTAATTGTATAATACCTTAATTACAACTAGTAAAATTAGATTTAAAAATATTTCACTGTCGGCATTTCCGCTAAGAAAGTAATTATTAAGAAACTATAAATATTCATTAATGAATGCATTTTATGTGTTTCTATTTCACTTACTTTTGGATATAATGTTTTATATCGTGCATTCAGGTGTTTTTATTAGATGTAATATACTCCTATTCACACCATCATCGAAATGGCGCGCCATTTAACATTTCTTTTGTTTTGGAAGTTAATGTATTTCTTCCTCGAGGGCAGTGCTATAAAAGGTAATTTACAAATATAGAATACAAAAAAAATATACTCGAGAACATCAATTGATACAGGCATTCGCGTAAACATTCTGGTTGGCCCGATAAGTATATTTTCAAAAGCTTGAGTTCTTTCCTGAGGAGAATTTTGCTATACATCTCAGAACTTCTTATGTACCTTTTAGGTAAACTTCTACGTCAGATTAAATACGCTCATAAATATTGGAGTTTTGTTGCTGGATAGATTTATTACCTTCACACATTTCCTTTCGATAAGAAAAGTAACATTTTTTTCTGGGTTTTCTTGTGAAGGAGAAAAATCTTAGATGTCGTGTTTGATGAAATGTAACAACAATATTTAAAACCTATGCATACATACATAATGTGCCCTGTATACCATTTTAGATATATTTATTTTATTTATTTATAAACTAAGTAACTAAAATAAACCGAATTTCTACTTTTGTCATATTAAAATCAATTTTCTTCGGAAAAATATTGTATTCGGGAATAAACGAGGACATTTCTATGCAAATACATTTTTAGGAAACAATGACATTTTTAAGAAAGTTAAATTTCATGAAATTTATATTTAAAAAGCCTGAAAAATTTTGTTTCCTAGTAAACAGAATAAAAATGTTTAGTAAATTTTATATCAACTGGTTTCAAAAGCAAAAGTAAGACTTCTTCTTCAGGATAAATCAGACAGAGCAAGTACGCGTCAGTCACAAAATAGTATCATGTGACATAGGAATGTAATTGTTGCCAACGAAAATTCGAACACAATAAAAAGGGAAAACCAAGGTAAGGGATAAGGGACAGTATAAGGATGTAAAATCTTGTGAACTAAATGTGAACTAAATATCCTATGATGAACATTAAGGGATTTATCAATTAATGAATGAGTAGGAGCAAAAACAAACACTAACGTAAAAAAAGAAAAAAACATAGGTAAAAACTACTGTAAAAATATTCGTGAAAAATAAAGCGATTTTTTGAAAGTTAAATAAGGTAACTTCATCAAAATATAAAATTAAACACATACTACCTCTTTCGGAAGGAGACATTTTTCAGCTAATCCCCATTAACTTTCGACAAAAAAAGCAAAATATGGTACAAAAAAGGAAGTGACGTATTTAGAAAAGCACATGAACTATCTTCATCAATTAAACTGAAATAACTTACGATGACGTAAACATCGGCCGAGGAGAAAAAAATGTTGAAACTTATATTACCTATTATTCATGCATACTCATATATTTACGTAATTATAACAAAATAACGCATGTTACTACATTTTGCAAATAAAATATCATCTCCAAATAACTTAAACGTATAGATGTTTTTCGAGTTATACGTTTATAATCATTTAAGACGTATTCGGCATAACTCGAAAACAAATGGTAGTTTGGACATAATTTAATATTTTTGATTTGCTCCTAACAAATGTGTAAAGTAATTTTTGAAATCTTATTGATATAACTTTGAAAAACAAAGTTGTGATGATGAAATATGTTTTGTTTTGCATTGGGAAAAACTGCATCCTTGACCTCCAGAAACAAGTACCAGATAATGGCAAGATACTTTGTAAGAGTCAACAATGAGCGCAGGCAGATGGTTGCCAGTGGTTGATATCAAATGCAAATAAATTTATGTGGGGTAAATGAATTATCCCCATAAATAAGTTCCACACACGTCACGTGGTTCTGTGGACCTCAGGCTGTTACCCGCAGTGTATCTGAAGCTAATAACAACTTCATCAATTCCCTTTCGTCATCACATGTGCTATAGCATTCATTTTTTAAAAGGTGGCTTTACCGTAGCGGTCCTATATCCGGGAATCCTCGATATTGAAAACCATTAGTTCCAACCAGATGTCGGGTGGGTCCCGACTTTCACAATAATAAGTTCCAGGTAGATGTGGAGTTATCCTTCACACCACCTGTCAACTCTAATTACTTCATTATTGGACTGGAAACGTCATGTATCAACAAAATATTAGTTATTTGTGTAGTTTTTACCGACACCCAAATATTTATATTCAAATAAAAGATGACCAACCAATTACGATGTACTGAAATACACGGCGTTGTCCAGAAATTAAGGCAGTAATTAATTTAATAATTTAAATTCCGAAACGTTCACTTACAAAATCAATTTCAATCCCCGTCAGTTTTAACCCAAATTCCCACAATATGCACTTACGCGACCAGTTTACGAGCATTCTAAGCTCCCGCTTCTGAAAAGCAAAATTTCACAGGGAAAATGGGGTCCGATTATGGTGAGTAGCTGATGGTAGCTGTCAGATCGTGACGGTAGTTATTAAATCGTTTCGTTAGCTAGATATTAGCTGATTTCAGACTTTATAAATTCGTCAATTTTTAATTAATTCGAATTTAAAAAATAATTTCGGGGTCCAACTTTTCGAATCCTGAGGTACCAGTATACTAAATTCCGTGGCCATACGACACTTTGATTTTCCGCTATAGACTGCATACACAAACATCCTTTATAATATAAGATATGCGACACTTTCTGTAAGTCATGTCATACGCAGCATGTAGTTCTGACATCTGTCGACATGCGACGGCATTATTTAAATATGCAATGACCATTTCAATTTCCATTTGAACATCATAGATTTAAAACCGCTGTGCGTTTAATTTAAACATGATAAAAATATAGGATCTTCTAAAAAGCTGAAGGAAATGCTGCTTTTTCTTTGCAAGATTAAAAAATGATAACAATTGTTAAAATATGCAGATATGCCCCTAAGATGAAGCTGCATTTTGTAAATATAATAGCTTGGAAATTCAATATTAAGTCATGCAAGGTAGCATTGGGTATTTGCTGAGGTTCGTTTTTGCAATGATCACAAATATCTTTGGTAATAGAATTGAAATTAATATGCCCCTAGAATAAGGATTTGACAGCAATCAAATTGTTCCAAAGACAGCTGAATTGCCTAATAAGATAGCAACTGCTTTGAATGATTTTGCTCTCCAAACAGTTATTGTTCTTTCTTACAGGTATAAGGTCAGTTCTTAACAAAAATTTTAACATTTAAATTTCTAAAAGTACTTAAACAGATTTATTGTTCAAATTTAAATAAATAAAACTAAACAAAAACTTATTCCCTAATTAAAGCTATTGCAAAGTAAACAAACGTTTAAAAATTTAAATTATATGAAAGTAAGTAATTATTATAAAATTTAAATTATCGAAAAATAATCAAAGATCTTTAAACATTTAAATTAGTGAACATTTTTTTTTCCAATGTATATTACCGAAATTAAAACTATTTTTTTTATATTTAAACTATTTATAAATGAACAATATTTATCACAATTTAAATAGTGAAAGTTTATATAAAGTATTTTAAATTTAATTTACAGAAAAATAAACAAACTGTTATTAAATTCAAAAGACTAAAGAGTAAATAAAGGACCATTTGAATTCAAACTACTGGAAAATAAGCAGAAGGGTTAGAATTATTAATTAAGAGTAAACACATTTTTTTTTTATTTGAAGCTTTTCCATCGCTGCATCGTATTATTAAAACAAAACAAATTTTTATGCAAGGCAATTTTTATGTGAAGTACAAAATACGACTCTTATTGTAAAAACTTTATATTTTTGGTACTTATGCGGTACTTATCATACTGTATAAATACCAACTACGATACTTATCAATATTTGGCATCCAAAATGTCCTACAACGATGACAAAAATATGACCAAACAATAGTATTAATGCTTTAATTGATTCTGAAAGTGTAGAAAAGTGGATTAAAAAAATAATAATCCACATTTTTGTTGATATGTGTTTTTACTTAATTTCTTACAAAATTATACATGATCTGTGTAAGCAGCTTGTGGAAAATAAATTTGACGTATAAGGGTTAAAATTAATAAATTAAATTGAATATTTTACTTTATTTTAATCTTTCGTATCAAGAAATATAGTAAGAATTACATTTTTGTCACATTCTTTTTATTTAAATTAGTAAGAGGGACGGTTGGTTAAAACATAATTAAAATATAAACGATCCGAATTCCAAATTTATTTAATAAGTCTGACAAACATAATTTGAGCAAATTTCTTAGGTTTTGTATTCTTAAGATAACGTCGAATGTTCCAGAGGCAGTGGTATTGCCATTAATAAAATTTGGCGATTAATCACTAGAAAATCCAACAACCCACAAGAGAGTTTGAGTTGAAGGAAAATAGATCACTCCTAAAAGATAAACGGTTTTTCATGCGGGGGGAAAACGTTGCTTTTTTTTTTCAAAGAAATATACGCCGAAAATTTTTAATCACTATAATAAACGGACTATTATATTTTCCAACAGCATATACTATTTTTGATATCTATTTCATGAAAATTCACTTGAAATTTCAAAAGTTTTTGGATTCAGATATGTATTTAATCAGAGTAAATTTAAGTAGATGCAATGAGGTAACTTATACTGCTGGAGGACGGTCTGGGCTTTCGACATACTGGTGGAGGAGGTAACATTTCCGGGTACATTGCAGCAGAGTTGGCATTGATCCCCAGCAAAATCAGAGTATTATTTAGATATATTTTTTCAATTTGGACGTATAATCTCAGAGGTAATACGGCATCAAATTGTTTAAAGATGTTCTACTGACCTTGATTCGTAGGAATGGCAGTTTTAGGACAATTCTAGTAATTCCTGATATCGCCGAATACAGCGAGTAGCACGTCTGTGGAAATCCAAAGGGATCCAATTCCATCCCCTGCTTTTAGTGGCTAAAATACGTACGTCTAAAGTGCGTACAATTTTTCTCGATTTCAGTATAGTTTGGAAATGACCGCATGGTTTATTCATTACCACTGTCTTACTTCGAAAGTTGAAGTATGTACAATAAATCATTACGGGCCAGATTGATTTGGTAGGTATCACGTATAGGCCAGTCCAGAAGGCCATAGTCCGATTCTTGTCTCGATCAATTCGTAATGTATTTTCTGATTTACAGTTTTCATTTAATAAATTATCAGAAAAATTATGTTTTAGAGAAAATTTAGTTATAAACGTATTTAACTATTAGTATTTCATATGCATTAATTTTTTTTTTTTCATTAAATTATGTGAAAAGTTAAATGCAAAATCTAAAAAATTTAATTAAATAAACACCAACAAAATATTAAAGAAAAATCTTATATAAATAGAAAATGACATTCCGTTTTTAAGGTTCTGTCCAAATGATATCATGGGTTCATATATTGGTACAGATCGAAGGTTAAAGGTATTTTGACAAGGAACTCCCCTTCTGAAACACACTGCGACCAGTATCTAATTGTGTTGAAGCAGTTATTGCTAATAACCCCTCGAAAAAAAAACACGCCAGTATTCAATGACTTTACTTTTTTATAACAGAATAATCATGTACAATATCCAGCGCACAGCGTTCTTTGTGCTGAATGAAACATTAAAATTTGACCTTATTCTTGAAGACGAAATGCAAATATATTGCGAAATACTCAAGGCAGTTTATAATGAATATATATAAGAAAAGCTACTTGCATACATCAAGCAGTACAGTTCATAGATAAATGAGTTTCATAATTTGAGTGCAATACTTATTATACTGGGTATTAGTACGACTCAGTCTGAAGAAAGGCATTTCAAATTTATAAAAAGTAGTTTTATGGAATTCAAATAAATATTCCCGAAACTCAAATTTAACCTACACAATACGTTGAAATTCGTAAAGTTATTGTAGCAATGGTGCAAGAGTTAGTGAGTCATTTGTATTATTGCAATTTTGTACCATTTATTTTCAGTGGAGTTTTGTCAACAATAAATTCAGATTGGCATTCCATTGGATTGATCATTGTATTCAGCTACTCAAATTCTTTCCCATCAGTTTTGGAAAATTGAAAAGTTACTTTAAAATTAATTCCATTTAAAATGTAACAGAATATTTTTATAAGTAATGTTTTGTCTACTTTTTTATGAAGTGTACATATTAAAATTTAGTTTTTAAAAGTGAATTGTGTCAGAAACAACATGTCAACATTCGCCCTTTTTCTGATATTGTACTTTTTCCAGCCAAAGAAAGAAATATTTATTAATAACAGAATGAGAGCTTTGTATTTGCTTTTAACTGAAAATAAATAAATGTCATTATATATATATGGAAGAAAATTAGATGCACTTGCAATCAAGGGTCAGTATACTACATATTGCATTTTCTATAGGGATCAGAATATATATATATATAGTCAAGCAATTTCCGTATAATTTGGTATCATTAATTTAATCAGTAACAGCAAAATATATACATTTTCGTTATCATCAAAGCTATTATTATGAATCCATAATGTGTTTTTATTTTCCCACAATATCAAAGTTGTAGATATGTAAAGAAATACATTACACATGATAAATGTATCACACGTCTTAAATATATAAACACAATTTAGCAATAATCGAATTTTTACTTTCCTTATATACATAATGTACATTGTGACGGGGGTCGAAAATTCGAATTCGAGTTTTCGGCGGGAGAGCACGTTTCAAGCATCTCTGATCACGAATCAAACATTTTTGAGGATGTCTCTGTGTGTGTGTGTGTGTGTGTGTGTGTGTGTGTGTGTGAGAGAGAGAGAGAGAGACAGAGAGAGAGAGAGAGAGAGAGAGAGAGAGAGAGAGAGTCTGTGGAGGACGATAACTGACGAACGAATGAAGCGATTCGAATGAAATTTGGTACAAAAATCACAATCTGTGAATATCGGAAGACTATTGTTTTTAAACGCAATCGAATGTTCAGAACCCCCTAAATTTTCGAGAGGAATTTTGAAAAAATCATCAAAAAATCAAAACCTTTAATAGAGTTACACAAATAGACATTTCGTTTGCAATTGTTCCTTAGAAAACGATTGACATAAACTTTAGAACACTAGCATGAACCGCTCTCGAGATATTGCACATTTTTCAAGTTAATTTATAAAATAATCCCACAAATTAAAAAAAATATAATAACTGTTGAGAAATATGTTCACTTTTCATATGCAATATCATGCGATAAATTTTGTGACATCATTCTCGAGGATCTACTTCGTTCCATTCATAGGAAAAGGTACTTTGAGTAATACATTTGTATTTGAACGCCAATAGTCATTTATCTGCTATAAGAATAACTTATTTATCCATCCATAACGGTTAGCGAGATTTTAGCGATGAATTTGGCGGAATGTCGCCAACTTGGTGATTTTTTTAAATGTTGCCAAATTAACGAAAATCTCGCCAAATGGATAAAAATGATGCTAAATCGATGAAAATGACGATTAATTAACGAAAATTCAATATCTTGGAAAGAATATAAGTATCTACTATAATAATAACCTATTTTTTTGCTGTAAAATAGTAAATTCATTGCATTTTATAAGGAAAGACATGTGTTGCCCACATCAGATTTTTTTATTTTATATCATTATCTGATATTTAACATATTTCGTCATATAATACAATTAAAGTATGCATATATTCGCATCTACTAATTTTAATATAATACTCTAATATATATTAATAATCAAACATGAAAGCTTAATTGTAGTAATATTGAAATAAATTCCACTAGATTAGTCCCTTACGTGATTTCAAAATGAAATATGTATTTATTATGCATATTATTCTACAATGTATTCTTATTTTATTTATATTTTTCAAAATTAATATATCTAGTTAAGTAAAAATAAGTTATATAATTCCATACAGCAACGATTGGATTATAAGTCTTACATTGAATGCTTTTTAGAAACAATATATATTAATATATACCGAATATTATCGCCATTAATATCAAAACTATACATTAGAATCGATTAAAATGTTCAAAATAAGTCCAAAACTTTTCTATTAAAATGTTTCAAAAGATTGGGAAACAAAAGAATTAATACTAAAATTAGAATCATGACAGCTTTCACTTGTTTTATTTTAAAGAAATATTATACACTTTTATAAAAAAAAAATTGCTTTTCTTATGCAAAATAAAGGGCGCAAGAACCTCACTTTTAATAGTTGTAATTACTTATGAACAGTTATCAAATTCAGTTACATATGTTCAGATTTTAAGATTATTTAATAGCAGTAGTTGCATTTTATGGTATTTCACTTTTGAAACTCACTATTATATCACTACTTAAGCCTGTCAAATATAGGGATAATAACACTCTTAAAATTGGACTGCAACTTGTTTTTAATACGTTTCATTTTGCTTTATCAATGTATGGCGCTTAGCATCGAAAACATTGAAAATCTAATTTAATGAGTTTTATTCCATAGTTGTTACCATAAACGTACCAGGTTAAAGAATACTACATCACCGCGAAGCGTCTGCGAAGACTTACTCCTTTCCTCAATCAACGTGTCCCAGGAAAGAAAACTGAAATCCCCTCCATATGGTCATGTTCCGTAGGTGATACTATAAGTGTAGAATAATTTTGTCTTTTAGACCACCGGAAGATGGCGGGAGGGGGGGGGGTCTAAACTGTTTGAGTAGACGCATAGTATGACTGCACTTTAGAAAGTTAGATATATTGTTAAATTTTAATAATAATGGATTCATAGAAAATGTTTCTTTTAAAAATTGCATTTAACATTGCATGGTAAATACATATATGTGTATATATATTATATATATATATATATATATATATATATATATATATATATATATATATATATGTATATATATATATATACACTCATGTCCAAATGTTAAGCATAGTTGCCGTTTATGTGAATGCGCAACGCCTCTGCGCAGGCACGTAAGAGCAAGCCCAGAATATTTTCATTTCATTCTTATTTCTGATAGCTACTTGTAAACGCGGTATAAAGTAACACAGTTTTCGTCATATTTTTGTAAATAAAGTTATATTTTATGTATGCCTTTGTGATGAAATGTGTTGTAGAATGAATAACGTTTCTACAACACATCTTCGCCATAATACAAGAATTTTGAACTTTATGTCAACTCATGAAGTTTTTTTAGCAATGTATAGGCACTTGTTGCATCATCAGTCGCGTATACATCAGACAGCATCGTGAACCATTTAGCCGTCATATGCTATTATTCCGGCGCACCAGTGGGGGCGGAACACACTGAAGCCTAACTACACTTAATATCCATGCCCGCAGGTCGGAATTGAACCCATAACCCAGCAGCCGAACGAACACGAGGCAATACTTACCCTCACCTCTCAACCATCGTATCGGCTTAACTCATGAAGTTCCAAGATACATTATGAAAATTGAAACCTTTATTCTACGGGGCATGCTCAAAATTCATGTGTAACTTGTCATTCATGCATACCATCTACAGCGTCTATATAAACAATTGCCTTTTATTTAAAGATAATTTGCATCTTATTTTTTGTAATTACAGGCACATTAACAGAAGAAATATTTAAAGAAATAAAGTCAGTTGTCACCTTCTACAAATTATTGGTTAGGTTTCATTTTCTTCTAATTTTAATCAATTATTTAGTGCTGGAAATTAAACGTACCATAAAGTCTAAAAGTTCAGCTCCCCCATTAGCCTTTACACGTACTCCTAGGAATAAGGAAACCACAGTTGGGTAAATATTAGGAAAAATAATAAATGTTAGTTACTCCATTCGGTTGTAGAACGTAATGCCATGATTTCCAAGATCGAGCACGCGCGATTGCTATTTTTAGATTGAAGTCTGTGCCAAAGAGTAGGTAATCAAAACACCAAACATTTACACTGCTGCTATCTTTCTTTCCACGAAGGTTTTTTTTTGTTCTGTTTTTAAAAGCATCTCAAATTCATAAAGTAAATCTAATTGATAGCCAAAGAATCCGTCTAAAGGACATGTTGATTCATAAAGCTAGATAATACTCTCTTATTTCAGGTAGCGGTATCTGTGGACAGATGTCATACTTTTCAGTGCCCTTCAGCATGGTTATCGGATAGAAGCAATGACACCTAAAATATTTGTTATGTACCGCAATTGTTAATGGTGACTAGCGAAGTTAGTCATATAATACAGCCAATTTCAAGAAAACTTAGCTCAGGTAGTAGAAGGCTACAGTTGCCGAGTTAATAGTGATTGAAACTGTTTACTGGCAGGTTTTCTAAAAATTATGAATCACGTTTTCATTGCAGTCACTACAATCCATTAAATCAAATTGCATTAAATCAAATTTTTTAATGGCATTGCATTTATCGGACGTTATGTATTACAAATAGCAACACAGAAGAAAACAGTCCAAGGATGTGCATATTTGCAATAGCAGCTCGATTATTAAAATAAATCAGTTGTTTCGATAAGTTGAACGCAGGCCGATAATAATAATATACGTGTTTTTTGTGTTAGCTTGATAGAGCTCAGAAGGTGTTGAAGTGTTGAAAGTCCAGACCACACGACAGGCCCGAAGGCTTACTGTTGCTAAGTGTGTGGCCTGGAACTTCATTTTAGATCCAAGAAGTTACATTACATATTAAAATTGAATCACAAAACAAGTAGTTACATCAAGACAAGCAAAATATTGGCAACGACAAAACCAAACATAAAAACAATACAATACAGTACAGTACAATACAATGCAATACAAGGGAGACAAAAGGCAGAAAATTATAAAGAGGGGAAAAGCTCTAACACAAAATACAAAAGAGAATACAGAAAAAGAAAAGGGTCAGAGTTGGAAGACAAAAGGGAAAAGACGAAGTTTGAAAAACCAGAAATAAAAAAAAATAGATTACCTAAAGAGACATTAAACAAGGTTAAAGTGACATATTAAAACAAATAATAAAATTTATTACAAGACAAGAAGTCAGAAGGTGTGAAGAATATATCACTTTTCCCCGTTTAAAGACTTCAAGTCCAAACATTGATTCGAAAGACTTATCTCTTACTGCGCATTTGAGGGTCTATACATTATAAGCTACGGAAATAGCATATTTTCTTCTATAGCTGAAGTTTATTCTTTCTAATCGGAGTGTATTATTGTTTATTATTTCGAATGTTTTCATAACATTTAGAGAAAAACTTCTGAAGTTTGAAAAAGGTCACAACTATGAGATGAATACCTGTGGTTGATTTGCGCACATTGTACAAGTACATTTGTACAAGTACATTTTGTTTGTTTGTGCACCATTTAAAATTATTGATTTCGATTGCGTGAAATTCGAAAAATTTACCTCTTTCTCCTTTTTTGGCACATTCTGTCTTTTTCTTCGTTTCCCTTTCTATCTCATATTCTTTATCTCCTTCTTTAAGCTCAATAATAGATGAATCTGTTAAGAAAGTCACGTGCGCTGTCCATATTATTTTAAAACTCTTCACAAAACTTCCCTACCTTCAAATCAATATCCGTATCCCCAGGCGGACCTGTGCAGTGTTTATATCAAAGTGCTCCGTCGATCGTCAAGAAACTTTTGGAACGCAGATGAATGCAGTAACTTTCATTTTCTTGGCGAAAGTGATATAAATTCCAAAAATCTTCATCGAAATGAACCTCTTCAGTTTCTATTATATTAATGGATAGTGATTAAAAATGTATATTTTATGCATGCATTATATAACGAATTTTTTATTTGAAAAAATATAAATATTATGTTTTTTATAACTTATTAATATTAAAATAATCGTGTTGGATCGTAAAAATATAGTAAAATATATGTAAAACAAATATATGTAAGACAAGTAATTTGTATAACAAAATTTGCCAGAATTTTACTTTTTATAAAAGCTCAAAAATATATTAAAATTCTCTCGTTATACTTTCAATATTATAGCCGAAATTAAACTACATCATATTTTAAGCTGTTTAAAATTGTAAAACAAAACTTGCCAGAATTTTACTTTTTATAAAAGCTTAAAAATATATTAAAATTGTCCCGTTATACTTTCAATATTATAGCCGAAATTAAACTACATCATATTTTAAGCTGTTTAAAATTGCGCGGATTAAGTTTACGTACGAAGTGTGGTATGTTATAAAATTCACCTCTCCAACCTACATAGTTATGTAATAGGAAATTATCAGAATCAGACTGAAAATTGTAATCTGCATTTTTAATATTCGAATCGCCCTATCAACGGACCATTCTCATACTTGAAACTATACTATCTGGTGAAAGCCGAACTTCTGCACAGAGATCAGTAGAGTGCAAAATTAATGAAGTACTGTTGAAGTAGAAAATGCAAGGATTGATCAAAAACGGTATTATTTTCAATGTACTTATTTAGCAAGGAAATTACAGATAATCCATCTTCCTTCATCCTACTTGATACTTTGATACAGTTAATTCAGTATACAGGGTAAGTCGAAACTATCAGTATAAACTTTATTGTAATATGGGGAATACAAGAACTTCCACTTTCCGTTAATCAACAGAAGTCCGTAGACGTCACGCTGTGACGTCAGATGACGCTGTTGGACGGTTTGGCTATTGACTAATTTTCTTTATCATTATTTTCAACGCGGACTTCGTGCTTGTAACATAGATCATTTGGCGAATACTGACATCCGTATAGCGTATGTATCTGTTAATGGAAGCATAACAGCCACTCAATATTATCGGTATAATCTTACAGAAGATTTTCCGTTTCTATTAGCAGCCTCATATGATAAATACAGGTCAGCTGCATTACCCAAATCTCTAGGTCTGCCAGTATGTGTAAAGAATAAGATTGCATGGCCTGTACAGAACCACCTAATTTTGAGAGGAACCCAATGAGAGTGGCACCTCCAGGGACCATCCCTTCCTTTGCCTAACCCACAACATATCGGTGGATTTTCGAATCTACAGAGTAATCGTGCACATCCCATGCGTAGACTCTTGGATAGCTTTGGCGACGTCGAAGATTGACAAGCGAGTACCGCGTGCGACACTACATTACCTCAGTTCCAATACATACCATCCATCCCAAATTCTTGAAATGATCCATGTACAGAGTACTTGGATGTCTCTATTTCATGAATGTACCATGAAAATTTGTGCGAGTTTCATACACCATGAAACACGTACAGAGTCCATGCGGGTGTCACACATGACGTTGGTGGAAAATAACTTATTTTTTCGCCGCCCAACAGCGTCCTTATGACACCAAAGGGTAAAGTACATGCACCTACATACAATACCTAAAAATGCGTTACAGTGTTCTTTATCTCCCATTAAATATTTTGCACAGAGTTTCGAAGTCCCCTGTAGAACTCGAAATATTTTGAATGCATATGCAATTCTTACGGTCGTATGATATATACATAATTATAATATAAACATAATTTGAAATTTTAAAAACAAACAGTAGATTTAGTAACA